>JAQHUG010000036.1:7776869-7802746 GCA_028555095.1 Dicrostonyx torquatus
ATTTAGAACAAAGAGCATCAGAGATATTGGTAGGGTTATATTCGAATATGCCCTTGTTATGATGCCCCGCGTACTCATAGCAGGCTGCTCCCGCTTTACATAAGCATTCAGAGAAAGGAGAATGGACAATTTCTGACTACAAATATTTGGGATACTCATTCTCTTTTTCTGAAAGAAAAGTAAACTTCACAGGCAACGATGTGCACTAAACACATCAGATTGGCACTTGGGTTGATGGAAAGGGCACAGCCTCGGGCATTGCCATGGCTCCACTGGGACTCAGAACATGGTGCCTCAAGTTTGATCTTCTGGCATGTTGAATATTTTAAAGTGAAAGAAATAAGGGTCTCAAAAGCAAACTGTCTGCCCTCACCTTCTTCTACCCTTATCTCGCAGTCCCTGTTCTTCCTTTAGATGAATCATAGAAACCAGAGCTCTCCCTAACAACAAGCCAGATGACACAAAAAAGGGGGATATTACCCTTAGACCATAACTGCCCTGGGTAGCTTCAATTATCAACTCGACACAACCTGTGGAGAGAGTCTCAGTTGAGGAATTCCCTGGATGAGAAGCCCATGGCATGGCTGAAGACTGTGTTGACTGTTCATTGGTATGGGAGGGATGGGTCCACTGTAAAAAGGTGAGCCTAGGCTGTATAAGGAAGCTAGCTGTACAGGAGTGAAAGAGAAATGCAGGAAGCAGCAGCCTTTTGTGGCTCCTGCTTCTAGGTTCCTGCTTGAGTTTCTGCTCTGACACCCTCAAAGATGGACTTTTCAGCTGAAACAAATTGTCCTGTTTTATCGCAGCACGGGAAAGGAAATGAGGACTTTGCTTTTGTCCATCCACACTTCTACAGTTATCCATTCTTCGTGGAACCAAAGGATTAAAAGTAGTTTCCCCTATACCACTTTCTCTTTTTAAAAAGCTCCCATGTCATATAAAATGTTGTAAAATAGTAGCCAACATGGCCGCATATGCCTGGCACTCCTTGAAGAAATGATTTCAGATGATTGAATGAATGAATGTCATCTCAAGGAGAGTAGTTGATGTATCTTTCATATTAGACAAACCTTTTCTGCTAAATACATCTGGTTATACACTGGAAGCATTAGAATATCATCTCTGCAGAGGGATTTTTTTCGTCATTCAAAGCTAAACAAATGGCAAGAACTGACTGCTAATCTTCACTGAGCTTTATCTAAATCATGTACAAGTTAGGAGGCAGACAAGTGTCTTCATTTGGAAGAAGTGAAGCATGGAGGAGTTGAAGAAATATTTTAATTATATAGAACTGTAATTACATGATTGCATAAAATATAATCTAGTATAAAATAAAATTCATGTGCAAGACAACTTAGCTATGGCTTTAGCATATTCACAAATATGTGAAGAAAATATCATTACACTCAGAACATTTGTGTCATCCTAAAAAGAATTTTTAAATAGCTCTTGAGAGACAGCATCATGTGAAAATTGTGAGCATTTTTTTGGTAGTTGATCTTGGTCTAGCTGCCTGGATTAAGGGATGACCAGGACAAGCGAAATTCAACTCTGTGTTTCTGTGGAGTTATTTACAGAGGGGAAGTCTATGGGGACAGTGACTGGAGAAAAGACACGCCTAAAAGTACATGACACCATCCCATGTGGCAGAAGACAGCCTGGGTGCAAGCTCTTCTAGGACGGGTATGGCTTTGCCATCTGTCATTGACTCCAGACAGCAGCTTCTTTGGCCTTTTAGCATGTCAACACCCCTGACTAACCCAGGACCTTGTGGGCCTTTAACAGTGGACTGAGATGGCTGAAATATCCAGCTTCTTGGATTGAGCAACTATTGCATTCATGGCCTCTCCAGCATGTAGATGGCTATTATTGAACTGCTCAGACCCTGTCATATAAGCCAATCCAATTATCCACATTTATTTTATATTATATATTACTGGCAAATATATATTTACTTAGGAAAGGATTCCTAAGTAAACCCCTGACTAATAAAGATCTCAGTAAGTAGAAGACCATGAAGCTGAGCTGACATTTCTAGTTTTTTTCTCCCACCTGAAATCTTCCTTCTTTTCTTACAAGTCTTGGCCTCACAGGCATAAGGTGTTTTACAAAGCACTCAGGACTAATGAGTTCATGATACCCCAGACATGGGAAGATTGGAAATGCCCAGTACATGGTCCTGCGGCAGCAGTGTTTACTGCAGACGGTAACAAACATGGCAAGGAGTGTGGCATCCTGACATTGTCACTACTGTCCACTGAAAAGGCTGGCTGAGCATCAACCTCAAGGCTAATTCCCACAGGTCCATTGCCAAATTATCTGAATAAACCCAAGCGAGTTTATAATTCTTGTTGTGACTAAAAAAATCTGTTTCTTGTCAGTCTAAATAGACTTTGGAGCATTTAAGGATGGACGGTCACTTGCTATGGCCCAAACTTATCTTACTGAAATAGGATTCATTTAGTAGGCAGTAGGTACACCTGGTGCTGTTAGGGAATTAAAAAGACTGTAAAGACATTGCTGCAGTTTTAAAACATGTTGTTGGGTAAGAATTTTCTGAGATTGAAACATTCCATTCTGCAGGGGAAACTTTTTCAACCAGGGAAGGGGGCAACTCCAACAGTTTCCGGAGCTCCCTGAAGCTAACCAGATTCATTAGACTCCTCCCTTTCAAAGTAGGTAGGAAAGCTGCTGAGAGTCAGTCTCAGAGAAGCCAAGCTACAAAGAAGACTCTCAGACCAGACCAGCTGCCTGGAAGAATGCAGCTGAGCAGCTGAGAAGAGGTTTAAACCTACTGAGCCAGTTGAGAGGGACATTCTCCAGGCTGTTGAGTGGCCTGCCGGTTGTAAGGTGAGCTCCAGGTTCCCAGCTTTTGTGAGCTGCCATCTATCCTGAGGTAGGCTTTGGTGATGCAGTTGTCTGTAAGGCATGTCTGTGCCTGTAAATAACCCTATTCCTGAAAATAACCCCAGCAAAACCCATTGGTTCACCAAGTTAGACTTCGGTACTATCCATACTTTGGTCTTTCATGGGATCTCTATGGGGGAGGGATGATAGACAACTGTGTAGCATCTTCCCAGTAAACATTTTGTCACACAACAGATGTGTATGACCACTTCCAAAACAAAGCAAAACACAAACTTGCATGTTGTAGCCATTACTCCTGCTCGTTCTTTCTTTGTTTCTTTGTTTCTTTCTTTGTTTCTTTGTTTCTTTCTTTCTTTCTTTCTTTCTTTCTTTGTTGTCCTCCCCTCCCTCTTTTCCTCTCTTCCTCTCCCTTTCTGTCTGTCTTTCTTCATCTCTCTTTCCTTTCAGTGTAAACCTATACAGTGTTCACAAGAGAACTAGTCATACTGTGGTTGAGATGCCTGTGTTCCCTTGTGAGCTGCACAGGAATTTTTTGAGGTGTGAAGCTGCACCATGTTTTATTGTACTCATACATGTCTATACAGATATATTCCTGCCCATATTAAGCGACTTGTATATATGTCCTCAGGGCTGATGGTTTGACGCTGCCCAACCAATTGCCGTGTCTTTACCTGAGGAAGGCCACCTCTCCCATGCCCAGCTTTCATCATTTGTCTATGATGTTCTTAAAGTCCCTTGGCTTTAGGCTATTTGCATGGCCGTTCATCTATTTGGTCACTATTCAACTAGTCACAAAGTAGAATGTGTTATGGGGTGAATCTAATGTAAAGAAGATACAGCACTTCTTGCCACTGCTTTTACCCGTATTCTCCCGGGGATAATACCCTAGGACCAAGTAATTTCTTCCACTCCACACATGATTCGTGTCCTCTGCGTTACTTCTGCATTTCCCACCCTTCTGTACCAGTGTGTTTTCTCTGTAAGCTCTACCACAGCACTCACAGAAACTGCATTTATTTGTTTAATTCCTTATTCAAAAAGCGTTAGGACTGGTGACTCTGCTGTCTGTATCTGTACTTGTATCTACTGTTTGGGTTTGCAGAGCTAAGCTTTCTGTTCTCCTGCAATGACTCTTCTGGGTGTTCCTCCTCTTTTACACTCAGCTAACACCGTCCCTGTCTATATCATCTCTGGATCAGAAGCGTGAGAGGCATCCCAGAATCCCCTTTCTCCTGTCTGCTGTGTAACCGCCCCTGGGTCCTGGGACTTGGTTTACAAGCCAGTTGCTGCAACTACATTGTTCACTATCTTCACAACCGCTTGGAAGCCCTGCTCAGTTCATCCTATCAGTCTTCTGAGTTTCCATTCTAAGGAACTGTTTATTTTTCAGTAACTGTTTGAAATACTGCTTGTCAAACCATTTAGCCCTTTATAATGCCATTTTGAAACTGGATCAACAGAAACACACACCACTGGTGCAATTCTTGTCTCTAGCTCCTAATCGAGCAGTTTTCCTGAGTGAAGCGCTTTTACGTTATATTCTAAAGTTTCTTTTGAGAACATGCCTTGGGCTAGAATACCGAGGTTTCCCTTTAAAATATAAACGGTTCTAGAGTTAATATCTGGGCGCAATTTTAGGTTTGCTTTCTTCTCCTAAGTTTCCTAGGTACTATTTCATCTTAGAGTGATGTAAAAATGAGGATGGAAACCACATGAGAGACAGCATGACCACATCATAAATAGAACTTTGACCCAAAAAGCTAGACCACAACCATGCCAGGAAGCTGAGCAGCAGCCTCTGGAGCAGCTAGGCTCCTTCAGGTCTTGCTCAATAACCATCAGTTTCCTTTATTTTTGCCTGTGCTTTTAACTCGAGATAAACTGCAGAAACCAAATGTGATCTTTGAACTAATTATACGGGGTGTTCCTCTTCTAATTGGCCCATGTCTTCATTCCCCTTCCCAAACCCTGCAATCAGGGCATGTATCCAAAGGGCTCCTTTTTATCACTGTAGTTTTTTTAATTCGCTGAGTCACTGAGAAAAACCATTGACAGTGGCTGGTTACCATACTGTAGCCAGCTCCTGACTAATAAGCTCTACTTTTTAACTGAGTAGCCTTCAGTTATTTTCATACCTGAATGATAGAGGATCTCAACAATACCCAAACTGTGGACATAACTCTAGTTTCAGTTATAAAATATTCAACAAGAAGATAAAGGGTTTATGTGAGACATTATCTTCTGTTTGGAGCCTGACTGAGGCCACAAAGCTGGTACCCCAAAGGTCTGGCTACTTCCTAGGAGATTTGGGAGGCCCGGAGTCTCTTGTGTAAATTTCCTCTACCCTTTCCCTTCCCTAATGAACTGAGGGAACACCCATCCTAAGATAAGCCAAGTAAATAGTCCATTGTTTGCTCCAAATGTAAAGTGTCTTAAGAGCTTTCATATGGCCTCTTATCTCTTTAATATTTCTGAGATGGGTCTAGGCTTCAAGGGAGGGAAAAGTAAACACTAGGCCTTGTGCTAACCATGGGGTTCAATGCTGAGAAGCAGGACAGACTTTATTGGATGGTGGGGGGTGGTAAAATACCCAGAGGCTAATAAATGTAGCCCTGAAAGCTTTCAAAGACTGAAAATATTCTCAGATTTCTGGCACCAGTACTGTTTTTGGGATAAGCAAATTAAAAGAAAGTGTTCTGTTTCTGAATAGAAAAGAAGATAAAAGGGTTGTAAGAGATGGCAACTCTTTGTCTGATGGCAACATGGCTAGTGATTATATGAAGAGCGTTTTCCATCTCTGCAAGGCTTCCCACGTTCTGCTAGGGCCAGATAGCATTCGGACAGTTCACGTTGGCAGTGTTTCCTCAGGAAACCAGGGTGGGGTAAATGGTTAAAGCCAGCCTCAGAGGCCAGTGGCAACAGATCACTAAAATGCTCTATTTGCTCTCCTCTGGTGAAGTTGGAAGTTTGTTAGGACTTTTTGGAACTTGTAGTGTACTTCTGTAATGCTTCAGGTCTTTGTGGTTTTACCGGGGTCCCTTTGTCTTCTAACTAAGTTTTAATGTTAACATTAGAGACACTGTGTCAACAAACATTATTTTAATGCTGTTTGATCATTTGGATGATTGGATAAATGCCATCCTTCTTAAGCTATTGGCTATCAAATTTGCCTAATAGATACTAAAATGGACACTAGGGCATTTTTAACATGCTTAGTGAGAGATAATATTTTAACACTGATTGACGACGATGACATGACCCCTCCATGGTATGATTGAGGGAAAGGGTTTATTGTAAATACAAGGGAGAGAACAGCCGGAGGCCTTCAGAAGACTTCAGACTGAACAGGGCCATTGGAGCAAAGGGTGGGTGAGAGAAAGAGACTGAACCAAGAGAGGAGTCAGGGACCAAGTGACCTAGAGTGAGCCAAGCGACCAAGAGAATGTGTAGCCAAAATGGCTGAGTTATACAGGGATGGAAGGCCGGAGGAAGAGAAGAGAAGCCAAGCCTGGAATTGGAGAGGTTTAGGGTAGGATGTGGGGTAAGAAGTGCTGGGAGGAGCCCCAAGTACTGGTGAGACTTGTCCCGGGTTTCTTTGACATCTAACATTCCAACCTTTGGTTGATGCTAAGGGGCAACATAACGTCTTCTTAACTACTTCTGCTGAAATTAGGGCTTTGTTGTGGGAAAGCAGGAAGGCTGGAATAACGGTCAAAGGATGGAAAGGGAGAGAGAAGTACAACTTTGGGACGGTTATTTTCTCTTACTGCCCAGTTCTCTGAGACCACTTACAGTGAGTAAAGTGTAGGCCACTTTGGAGCAGCTGGGGATACAAGTTTCAAAGAACACCTGGGTGTTGGAGGGTGTGTTGGAGGCAATTTGCTGTCTTCAGCTGATTGCAAGCCTGGGACAGGTAAAACTAGGACATAAGATAGAATTAAGGAGCTTAGAGGAACATGGATATCCTGTACACTTGAAACTTCCAAGCCCATGGGTGCTGGTAGTTGGCGGAGAATAATAGTTACAAAACCAAGGGAAGGGGAAGAGATCCTACCCTCAGGAATAGGCAGGTGGGGAACTTAGGCTGCTGATTGACAGGAGTACTTACCTTGAGTCCATTTGACCTGTGACAGGTATATCTAAGTCTCATGACTCTCTGAAGCTTACGGGAATATTTTAAACTTATATAAAGAGAAGAAAGTTTTAGCAATATTAATATCACCACTCTGCAAACTATACTGAATTCCATGTTATATAAAAAACAGCAGACTCATGCCTTTGAGTCCTTAGCAAAAGTTTGGAGACTCAAAGATAAGATTCTGGGTTAAAGACATCAACACTTTTCCTATCTATCTAGAGAACTGTTCATATGAGATTGGACAGGTGATTTTTAGCATGAATGAGAAGAGCTTCTAAGTTTATTCTTAGAAGACAACCAAAAAAAATTTTAAAAACGTGAGCTTATAACTACTGATGCCACCGTGCGCGAGAACGGACCACAAGATAGACAACGAAACACACTTTAAGAGTTTTTATTAATAAAGAGAAAGGGAAGAGGGGGTGCACAGTCCTGCTGAAGGAAGCGTGGTGAAAGAGAGTGTGGGGTGGGCATATCTGCTTTTTAAAGGAAGTTCGGCACATGCATTAGGGGCTTATATAGCCATGCCACGCCTATGTACAGATTATGTGGTCACGTTGCTCATGTGCACAGATTACATAGGGCAGTTTGTCTAAATGCTGATGGCACATAATTGGTCATGGGACCCTGGAAGTGCTACTATCTAGGATGACTGAGCAGCTTGCCTGAATGCTGACAGCTGTGGGATCCTCAATGAGATGGAAATGACATTTTACCCTTTTGTTTATTATAAAAAGTGAGGGGTTAAGGGTAACAGGTGGGCAGGAATGGGGGTGTTGGGTCTCTCACAACTGCTTCAAGCTGACTTGGTGGGAGTTGTTCATTTCTGGGGGGCTTGTCCTGAGGTGGCTGTGTCTTCCCCATTGTCTTGAGCTCTGTGGAATTGTCTGGCTGACAACTTGAACCTAGCAGAATGCTGGTGAGGCAGAAGATGAAATTTAGAAAATTTTTCTTAGATGTGGTCATTGAGGGAGGAGGATCCGAAGATGGAGGGGGGTTCCCCAGGTGTCTCATGAGGAGGGAAGGGGGTCCTGAGACCAGCAAAAAGTTGAATGGTACTTATCTTGAAGAAATCTGTTCTGTTAAGGTGGGTCTAATGCAGCTCCCTGGACCTTATAAGAATTTTTAAGTTTATAAAAGAGAAAAGTTTTTAAACATATTAAGAAACGACCAAAAGGAATTTTAAATCCTGAGGGTGTGGCTTTGATAATATAGTGGTGGAGTGTAGAGTGTAATACTCTGCTAGAGTTGGGTTAAGAGCTTATCAGAATTGTATTGGTTATTCAAGTTATGGACAGTCATGTAGCAAGTGAGAGAAAAAATTACCAATTAAACTTTTTCATTCTCACTTGAAACAAACCTTAAGGCACCTGTTCCTTTTTGTATCATCATGGTATCACCTTAATGTCCAGGAGACACTAGTGGCTGTTTGCTGAAGGTAGTCAATAATAAACCTGTTACTGTAAAATTTGTTTTGTGAGTCTACCTTTTGAGTCTGGGGGTGTGAATGTCTCTGGAGCGTTACTGTTCCTTACCACCTGGGCATATCTGGTAGTCTTTGTGCCTCCAGTTCTGTGGCTAATGGTGGTCCCTGTAACAACAGCGGAGTAGTTAATTAGGGATTTGAATATGTCATTGGAGACACAGAAAGAAGATTAATGAAGCAGAGTTTGTTTGGTAGAGATAGGAGAGTGAGGAGAAAGATCAGGAAGAAAAACACATAGGATTCCCGATCCAGTAGAGTTGAGTGCAGTTGGTCTCTGTGTCCTCTGGAACTTAAGGGAACAGGGCCCTGTTTGAGTCATGAAGAGAGATTATCCTGAGGTGGGGGAGTGAAGGTTTGAGGTGAGATAGGTAAATCCAATGAGACAGGCCCTCAAGCTGAGCAGCTGTGGGATTACAAGAATTTGCTTAAAGGGGTCCTGCCATTTAGAGGTAAGGGGTGTTGGTCTGGAGGAGAGAGAAGAACCTGGTCCCTGATGCTGATTGGAGAGGGATAGGGGTTTGCACATTGTGTAGGAAGGGAGTGGTCAGTAAAGTTCCACAGGAGGGGCCGGAGGTGGTACAGCAATGGGGTGAGGAGATGATCAGGGAGACAGAGCATCATCAGGGAGGGAGAGGTAAGTGTTCGGATGAGAGACTGTGGGCCAGAACCTGCTGCCCATACATGGGTTCAAAGGGCGAGATGGAAAGGTGTCGTTTGGGGGAGAGCCCAGAGCCAGGGAAGAGCAGCGCCAAGAGTTTCACCCACTCAAGCTGAAGTTCCTATGACACTTTAACAAGAACAGTCAGTTCAAGGAGTGGTCAGTTCATTCTACCTTTCCTGAGCTCTTGGGGTAGTACGGAATATGAAAATGTCAGGGGAGGTTGAGAGCTTTAGATAAGGTTTGGGAAACCCGAGAGGTGAATTCAGGGCCATTGTCAGACTGGAGAGAGGCAGGAATCTCCAATCAGGAAATAATCTCCCTGATAAGGAGGTCAGAGACTGTCTGGGACCTCTTGTTAGAGGCCAGAAACTCTTCTACCCATCCTGAGAGCGTATCTACTAAGACCAGGAGATATTTAACCCATCTGACTGTGGGCAAGTGAGTAAAATCAAGTTTCCAGTTACTCCCAAGAATGGAGCCCCTGTCCTGGTGGGTAGGAAAAGGGGGGCTACAATATTTAATATTGGGATCTGACTTTTGACAGATTTTACATGACGCAGTGATAGTTTTTAAGAACTGTAAGTCCTCAGGAATGGGCTGGAGGTGAGTCTTGACAAAATGAGACCAAGCCTGGCTATTAGGGTGAAATAGCTGGTGTAAATAGGAGAGAATCTGTTGAGTGTCGGGAGGTGACTGTGAGGGTGTGGGCTGTAGTGTGTGGATTCCGTGAGGTGGGTGAGGTGAGTCTGGGTCTTGGAGGGTGCTCTCCTAAATGCCTGGTCAGCTCAGTTATTTCCCTCAGAGATGATGGAGCTGTCGGTCAGATGAGACCGCCAGTGAGTAATTCCTATAGCTTTGGGGAGATGGGAGGCTTTTAGCATGGCCATAGCTACTTATGGATCTTCCTTTTGTTTTAGGAGCCCACACTTTTTCCAGATGACAACATGGAACAGGAGGATATGAAAGGTATATTTGGAGTCTGTGTAAACATTTAGGAATTGTTCCTGTGCTAATTGGAAGGCACGGGAGAGAGCTATTAATTCAGCCTGCTGGTCATTACTATGGGCGGGGAGTGTTCATGCTTCAACCCCAGTGTCTGACACTATGCCCACTTTACAGGTCCCCTCATGTAAAAGGAGCTGCCATCTGTGTACCAGGTATAGGTGGCCTGAGGCAATGTGCCCTCCTGTATGTGTGAGGGTGGGGAAGTAGCTCCTGTAGGGTTTCAGTGCAGGAATAAGATGGGGAATAGTCGGTATTAGGTTTGAGGGAGAAGACTTGAGATGTTGAGGGGTGGGCAAGGTGAGAAACTAAGTGTGGCATCTCCCACTAGTGCAACATAGAGGGGAAGAACTCAGGAAGAGGTTAGAGCTTGTAAGCTTTTAAAAATTAAGAGATGGGACAGGTTGTGGTGGGCGACCCAAAGGTTAGTTCCTCTGATTCATGAATAAGGAGTTTGGCAGCTGTTAAAGTACATCTGCAGGGCTCCCATCCCTGAGTGGTAAGATCTAGTTTCTTTGACAGGTATACTACAGGTACAAAGGAAGATCCCAAGTGATGACCTAGGAACCCAAAGACATGTCCCCCCTTTTCTGTTACATAGTGGGGGAAAGGACCAGTTAGGTCTGGGAGATGAAGAGTTGGAGCCTAGAGAGGAGCCTTGTACAAGGGGCAAGCAAGGAGAGAAAAAGATAGGATCCAGGATGGTCATCAGAAGCCAGCTATTCCTAGAAATGATAAAATCCCTTCCTTGGTAGAGGGGACTGCAATAAACTGGATTAGGTATTTCCTGTTTAATTAAGGTAATGGCTTTGTGGGTTGAGGTGATCGTTAGACCAAAGTAGGTCTATAATCTAGTCATTCACCCCAAGACAGAAATGATTGCCTATGGAGAGCAGCCATTGCAAAGCACATTCCCTTAATTAAAGGAATAGCAAAAAAATTATATTGAAATCTGTTTTGTGAGTTTATTTCTTTTAGAGTCTGCCAGCAAGTGGAACTGTCTGTGTCTGCTTTTCCTAGCAGGAGACCTAGAAGCTCTAGAAAAGTTATTTATCTACTTTTTTCTAGAAGCCTGGTGCTGAACATTTAGTAAAGACATAAATGGTTAGGCATACATCTTTAAGTCAGCTTTTGTTAACCTGAGTAGACCTATATAACCTTAGGAATTTATCACACAAAATTCCATGTTCATCAAAAATATTTTGGAGATCTGTTATTGTCTTCTTAGTCTAAAAAGGTTATATGGTGATAAACCAAGGGTTCAGTAGGACTAAGAAGTTATATAATTGTTGCTTTACATCACATGGTTGTAGACAGAGGACACTCATTCATTTCCCGGCCACCCAGACCCAAAATAATCACACAGAAATGTATTAATTAAAACACTGATTGGCCTTATTAACTAACGCTTACATCTTAAATTAACCCATTCCGATTATTTTGTATTTTACCATGAGGCTCGTGATTTACCGGTAAGGTTCTGGGAATCTGTCTTCTTCAGTGGCCAAATAACGTCTCTGTGACTCTGCCTACTCTCCATATCTCTTCCAGTCTGGCTGTATTATGCCCTGTCATAGGCCAAAGCAACTTATTTATTAACCAATGGTAAGAAAACATATTCACAGCATACAGAGGGGAATCCCACATTATTCAATCATCTTATTCAAATTGATGGTGAAGTATCATGGCATATACCCTTTAACCTTAGTAAAGATTATTCCCAGCCACATTTGCTTCCAACCTAATAATGTTATCAGCCAAGATGGATGCAAGTCAGATGACTGCCATTTAAAAATATCTGTTTTCCTAGTAGATCTATATTTAAACAAGAGTTGAATCCAAGTGAGTACTACATCTATCTATCTATCTACCTATCTATCTGTATCTATATAGATATAGGTATAGATATATAGATATAGATAATATATTATACTTATTTTATGTATTTAAGAAATATATATATTAAAAAGAGTTGTATTACATACTTAAATGCTGTAGCAAATTAAGATAACCTAAGCATAGAATTTTTAACTATCAATTTTTTGTAACCAGTTTTAAGCTAGCTTATTGTTATAGGTTTTACAAATTTTTTAACCACACCCAATGAACTTACAAATGCTGAGATAAAGGATGTGTTTATGTGAGCATGAGCATTTAGGAGGCTGGGGTGGCCAAGTTAGTGCAAAAAAAGTGACAGTTAAAAAGAGGTGCAGTTGGCGCCAAAAGCGTAAGAGCTACACCAAAAGCACGACAGCTACGTCAAAAGTGTGAGAGTTGAAAAGGGTGCGAAATTCAAAAAAGATGATGTTGCAAAGCCCGTGAAGAATTCTCTCATCCAAGATGGCACTGAAGGGGAGCAAAGAGGGGAGGAGATCTGACTACTCACAAGAAGATGGTTGAAGTTAGAGATGGGGTAAGATGACAAAAAATGCCTGATGCCCCTGTGATCCCCTTTAGGGGCTATAGGAGCCGCAGTTCATGCAGACATGATTGCTGATGTGGTTGGCTAATTTCCCTTCTGCTTCTTCTGGGATTAGTGGGGTTTTGCTTTATAAATTGCATGGTATAAGAAAAGAAACGACTTCCAGCTTGACTCGATGCCCCGCTTTGTTTGATTGTCTAGAGGAATCCGGGGCTGGGTGGTGAGGCGTGCACTTCCCCTCCTCAGCCAGGGCCAGTCGCACATGGCTGGCTCATTTCTTTGGCGGGGTCTGCAGAGGGACCTCACGTGTTTACGTAGTAGTATTAGAAGATTTCTTGAGAGCAGATCATGGTAAATAGATAAGAGATTTTGGGGAGTGTCATGCAGAGAAAGTTTAGATGTAAGAGATTTTGGGGATCATTTGTTTTTGCAGTGATAGAAATTGTTACCGTATAAGAGAAGTTGAAGACCTAGTGTGCCAGTCTTTGCCCATAGATTGAGCTGTACTGATCCAGCCATCTGCAGTAAGATAATGAAGCTTAATAAAATCTCTGAGGAAGACAAAAGGAAAGGGTCATATAAGGCCCAGCATCGAATACGGAAGCTAGAGGGCCAGGGAGACATGAGGAAAAAGGAGAGCAGACAGCTGCAAGGCGATGGTGAGGGAAAAGATCCCAGCACAGATTTAGCAGGATGAGGAAGATTCAGGACTTCCAGGAGGGAGCTGAGAGACAGACGTCACTATAGTTTTATATATTGAGGTTTCCCTTGTCAGAAATGTAAAGATCAAGGTACATTTCTAATTGTAGATCGTTTAGTAAATTTCTTTGAGAGTGAAAGCAATAGCAAAGATAAGAATGACTGATGGAGAAGCTAAAGGAAATGAGACCTGTAGGTGCCATTTCACCTTCACGAGTTGCTGCTCTCTGTCAGTCACCTGCTGAGACCTATATTGCTCAATGACTATAAAACTCACAAACAGAATCTCTGCACTCTCCCTTCTCAGTGTTCTGTGAACCTAAAAATGTTCCCCGAACTAAAGTTCATTAACACACATTTTAGGATTTTAATAATCTGTGATACATAGCCATCCTTTTATGATTCTGATGGATGCCATCCAATAAACTAATGCTTATGGCTGTATATCAAGCCATGCCACCATCTGTCAGGGACTGTTCTGGGGACTAGATTTTATGATAAGCATTTGTCTTATGAGGTGCTTAGAAAACAAATGGAATCTCTTCAAAGATCTGTCATACTATTTAATAATAAATGGAGTTTTTTTTTGTTAGTACACAGAATGACTACCTAAGAGCGTGAATGCAGTTTTAAAAAATGAATTAAAAACTTACTGAGTTGAAAGGAATTTTGCTCAGTGGGTATTAAAGTTTGTTGTGAAAGTATGAAGACCCCCAGTACCAAGTAAAAGTCAGGGCATGGAGCAGGCAGAGACAGGAGCATTACTGTAACTTGTCAGCCAGCTTGTCTACTGAAGATTGTGAAGATGGAAGGTTAACAAGACCCTTGATCTCAACGAAATAAGGTGGAGAGTGATACACAGGACATACAGTGTCCTCCTCTGGCATCTGTGTGTGTACAGATGCACATATACATGGCCACACACTTGCATTAAAAACACATCCATACTCACATAATAATTCCTTCAACTACTTGAAAAATTTTAATAGCCACGAGCAAGAAATATCCACCCAAAGTGCTCTAGATATATTGTGTTTCTAATTATGCTGTTGTAATTAAAATTAAGAATACATTTGAAGACATAAAGTGTTATGTATAATTTAAACCCTAGTAATTTAGAAAGCAAAAGGAGTACCTTATTCATGTGTTGCAAGAGTTGCGAGAGGCGCTGATTAATTGAAATGACATCAGATGATTGCATCATTTTACAGTTGATTTTTCATACAATTCATAAATTAGGTGAATTATGGAGAAGATAAATAGATGCAGCATAGAAGAGAAAGAGCATATGTTCTTGGTCAATAAGTTTATCTACACAATGAAACTTCAGAGAGTTAGTTATAAATTCAGAGTCCATCAGTTTTGCATTCTACCTTGTGAACAGAGGATTTCAGAGCACATTGTAAGACGTCCATCTGCTTTCTAATTTTAATGTTCAGCTTAATCAGAGGCTATATTGTGGTTGAAAAGCAAAAGGAATAAAGGATTAGATGATATGTTCATTTCTTCACATAAAGGACTATTATACAAAGAGATGCCATACAGCAATATATCATAGAAGTTAGAAACTGAAAGACACATTATGTCATCTGGTTGCTGTCTGTATTAAGGACTTCATTGTTTGGTACAATGTACTCTTCAGTGTTTTATAATGGCAAATATTCAAAGAAGAAATATCTTGTAATCCAAGAATTATGAAATAAATCAAAGTGACGGGAGATTAGATTCCTTCTCAAAGCTGCATCTATACCCTAGTATTCTAATAATGAATGAAGAAGTCACTGAGAAAAGCAACTTTCAGAATAAGGACTATAAGACTCTGTTAGGGCAGAAAAGTGAACTGGAGAAAGCAGTGTCTAAATGACCTAGAGTCAGAGCAAAGTCAGACATGTATCCAATATGTAAAGGACTAAAACACTGTAGCTATTTATAGGTGACTGAAACAAGAATGATTTGTTCTCTGAATTTTGAACCTTTGTAGTTTTCTGTAACGATCTCCTTTTGTAAACAGATGTTTCTTTGATGAGTGAGAACTACATTTATCTGTGGGCAGCAGAATAGATGTCTGTAATACAGTCAGATGCTTGTGGGGGTCTCAGCCCCAGTTAATAGATCTGCAGCACAACTTTTGTACCTAAGGCTCAGGCGACACAGAATAAGAGGGGTAAGAAAAAATGTAAGAACCAGATGACCAGGAAAAGCTGCTGGGAAATTGTGTCTCTTAAAAATGAGAGGGGAGCTTGACCCATGATCCCTCAACTATATGGTACCCAAAAAAGTACAACATCAGTAAACATGATAACATAGAAAACGATGACCTCATGGGACCCCATCCCTAAACAAAGAACTACATGCAACTAAGGAATGCCGAGAGCAGGAGAAATAGTCTTCCCCAGGATTAGTTCCATAGCTAGTTATTCTATTCCAATTGGTCAGCCCTGCAATTACATACATAGAAGTAATACTAAATGGATTGAGATATACATACCAGTAACAACTATAGAAAAATACTCCATAATCTCAAAGAGAGATGGCATATACGTGAGGGGTTGGAGTGAGAAAAGGAAAACATATGTCATTATATTTTGATTTTTAAAAGAATAATAAAATAATTGTTAACATTGAAAAAGGACAGGTGTGACACTGAGCTCTGACATGACTACTGGGTATCGCATGTGACCTGCAGAGACTGAGGAAGTGTGTACACGGTTCGCCTTTGATTTCTCTATTCGTCAATAGCTTCTTCGGTGTAGTGCTTGATCTCCATGTATTTGTGACTCTTCCAAATTTTCTCTTGTGATTTACAGTTCCAGACCATTGTGATGAAAGAAGATAATTGATACGATTTGAGTCATTTGATGTCTGCTAGGACTGGTTTTGCAGTCTTGTATGTGATCTTTCTTGGAAACTGTGCCATGAATATTTGTGAAGCACACATATTCTGCTGCTTTTAGCTGGAATGTTCTATAAATGCTCCTTAGGTCCTTTTGGTCTGAAATACAGTTGAAGTGCCATATTTCATTGCTGTGTTTTTATTCGTGGCAGTTCTCACAGAATGATGCTGTATTCCTTAAACGTCTAAGATGGAAAGAGGCAGAAAGGTTTTTCTTCTCTTCTGTGTAATACCGAACAGTGACTGGAGTATCTGAGGCATGCAGCAAATAAACTCATTCATGAACAAAGAACTGAGACTAAAAGACCATCTCGAGGTCTCAAAGTTTGATCTATAATTTTGAAAACTCAGATCCAGGATTCCCTATTCTGCTGAAGATGTCACAGTACTTCTGCTGTGATTCTCAAAATCTCTGTTGACGAAAGAAGGGGAATAGTTTGTTGAAGAGGATTCCACAATCAGTGACAGTCTTGAGATTTAAAATCAATAGCTGACATCTCAGGGAGCTGCCCATTTGTATTATCTATACCTTGGATGTCTTTTGCAGGAGACTGAATATAAACATTGCTGGCATCTAAATAATTCTAGCACATACCATTTTGGATACAAAGCTGTGAGAATGAAATCTACTGATAACCTTTATAAAGTTCAAGAATGTAGCCCTGCTAGACAAAGTTCTCTGGTTTTCACACTAAATGAGTAGGAAGGGACTTTAGCTTATAAATCCTGACTGAGAGCCCACTGATAGAGGGGCTCCTGGGAGCACCCGGCCAGACATCTGCCGATCTCTGTGTTCCTCCAGCCTCGGGTTCCTGGATTCTGATCAAAACAGAAGGGGACAAGCCAGTGCCAGATGTCAACCACAGCTGAGTCCTTTTGAATTCCTTCAAGCATGGGAATTGGATCTGTAGGATTGAGAATGCCTCCTGGATCCATGTCTCAGGAATTGGAGCTGTAGGATTAAGAATGACTCCTGGATCCATGTCTCAGGAATTGGAGCTGTAGGATTGAGAATGCCTTCTGGATCCATGTCTCAGGAATTGGAGGTGTAGGATTGAGAATGGCTCCTGGATCCATGTCTCAGGAATTGGAGGTGTAGGATTGAGAATGGCTCCTGGATCCATGTCTCAGGAATTGGATCTGTAGGATTGAGAATGCCTCCTGGATCCATGTCTCAGGCAGTAGCGGAATTATTCTCACCTGCTTTCATTCTCTGCGCACCAGGAATCCGAGGTCCAGGAGGATCAGCAGCAAACATGTCTAAATAGCCACCCACTCCTTTCCTGGAGACCCACTAGTAGGGGGGGGAAAAGTGGAGCCACACCTATCCCCGGGCTTCACCCTTTCCCACCCAGCAGTGATGCAGTCACCACCTGGCATGGCTCTGCCCTGAGCTGGCATTGCTTCTTCACCTTATGAACCACCTGGTCATCCAATGCCTCAGCCTGCTTTTGTGCCCCCTCACATGAATGGCACCTAGTGCCTGCAGGTTTCTACCCTCCTCCAGCCCTCACCCACCTGTGGGCTGTTATCCACCAGGGCCTTACCCACCAGGATCCTATTGTGGCCCTGGGGGCCTCACAGTCACAGTCTTGGTTCCATCAAGGGCAGCCACCACGGTGACGGTGCTACAGGGAGAGATCTTTGAAGGTGCACCTGTACAGTGTGCCCCCACTGCCAGCAGGCAGTCATCACCAACATCTACGAGACTGGCCTGATGAACTTTGTGCTGGGTTTCTTCTGCTGCATATGACCTGGGCTGCCACTTGATCCCCTGCCTCATCAATGACGTCAAGGATATGACGCACAAGTGTCCCAGCCGCCAAGCCTACATCTATACATACAAGCGCTTGTGCTATCCGAGCTAGACTCGGACTCCCCCATCTATCCCTCTGGTCCCGTGTGCTTTGCTCCCCGTGCTCAGTGGTCACCATCCCTCAGCCCCCACTTAGGGTTGGAAGTTTTGCCATTGATCCCTGGAAATGCTGTCCTCACCTTGCCCTTCCCTGAGCATCTGACTCTTCTAGCAAAAATTCTGTTGGATATAAGACCAAGGACCAATGGGTGGCATGGCAGAGGCACGGATCTTGTGTGTTGCTTGGGCATTTGTAGTCCAGAAGATAAACTGTAGAGGGTCTCTTACTGGGGTCCTCATTCCTCCTTTCTATATAAGGTCCAGGCTTGGTCCTTGCTCCTCCTGGGCAGAAAAAAAAAAAAAGACTGAAATCTAGCAGACTTTCACTGGTACCAGACTTAGTTACTGACATTACAGATGTGATTTATCACTCATCTATAAAATAACTCAAACAATTCCCTACTACTTGACTCTTTCCATAAACATATTCAATCAAAAGAGTTGGTGTTTTGCCCACACAAGAACTGACAACCCTCATCAAAATTACTTAGTCCCTGAAATTTTATTGTTTATTGTCACCACCTATGCAGAGTCCTGGACATCAGCACCTTCTCTTAACTGTCACAGTAGAATAAAATGTATCATCCAATCGTGTAAACCCAACTGTCACAGCAGATTGAAATGTAGCATCCAATAGCGTAAGCCCAACTGAACCTGGACACTTCTCTCCCTTGTCGGCAAGCTTCTTATGGTGGCTGGGTTGCTTCTGGAGGAAACACCTTCTCAGCCTTTGTGAAGGTCTAAGTCCAGTCTCCATGTCGGGACTTAATGAATCCATAGAGGTAGGGACAGAAGGCTGTAGACATGGAGGCTGGAGCAGGAAGCTGAGAGCTCTCATCTTGAAACTTAAACAGGAAATAGAGTGCTAAAGGGAAACAGCAGGTGGTTTTTAAAACCTCAGTGCCACCGAGGCACATTTAGTCCAGCAAGGCCATGCCTCAAAAGCCCCCCAAAACAGTGCCAACTGTCGACAGACTGTTCTAATGCCCAAGGCTTTCAGGGAAAATCTCATTCCAGTCATCACATTGACTAAACCAGCTTTAATAGATGGCAAGTGGTTTGGGGCTGTTGTCCACATCTACTTTAGACACATGAGAATCAATGTGTTGCCAAAGAATTCTGGAACGATTCTTTAAAAGGACTGCATTAGATTTTTATTACAACGGTGAAATACTTGACATGGACAACTAGGAAAGAGAAAAGTTTTGACTCAGTGTTGGAGATTCAAGCAAGGGCACCTGAATTTTTCAGTTATGTCATATCATAGGGTATAGCTCACAGCACAGGCAGTCATAAGTCTGTGTTATATACTGAACCAGGAGCAGCCAGAGAAGGGAGATTGGGGACTCATGAGCTCTCCCAGTGATTCGCCTACAATAACTTACTTTCCACAAGACTCCAGCTCTTTTTAAAAAATGATTCCCTGACAATTTCCTACATGTGTATCTTGAATTCGGGGCATCTTAGAACTTTATTATGCTCTACTACTGCCCGTTTGGAATAAAATGCTGCTTCCCAATAAGCCTTCGTCCACTTTTATGTCCTTTCTTCCCGTACATTGAGTTCAATCATGGTTGCTCCCATAAGCATAAGTAGGGGGTTAGTTACTGGGCCAGGGACAGCAGATCAGTGGCTACCCCGCAGAAGAAAATCAGTCCTCCTCCTCTGGCACCCATTAGCTTCCCTCAGCCCCTCATTGAGAAGCGAAGCCATCCAAGTCCCTCCCCCTTAAATGATGAAATAGTGACAGGTCCAAGCTGGTGCCTGTAACCAGGGAAACAGTTGGTTCTTTGGTCAATGGCTTTTTCATTTCTGGAAGACGTTTTCACAGCACTCCACCCCAAAACTCTGATCTCTCATTCTGTCTGCTCCCCCTAGACTCCACCTCCTAGAGGTCCTCATCACTTCCAGCACCACCATAGTGAGAACCAAGTCTTTAGTCATACTGGACCATTAGGAGCACAAATCATAGGGAGTTTAGGGGAAAATTCATTTAACCTTCTATTTTTCACTCTGTTATTTGGATTGACTGGAATTCTGTCATCTGTCCTGGACCAAGTGTCTACCTTGAGTATGGCGGCAGTACGCCAAAAATGGTGAACAGAAACACAGAGGAGTTTGCATGTCTTGTGACATCATGGAACTACCACACCGACTTCGGACTTCCTAACAAGGGCTTATTTATACGACAGAAAATAAGTTCATGAGTTTTTGAGCCACTGTTATTGCAGGGTCACTGTTATGAGATCTTTTAAAAACAAGAATAATTATACCATGTTTAGGAAGGAGGTAAATGTGGCACAACATACTAGGTTTACTATAACTGACTATCTAAGGCCTAGCTTTATGCATGGCTAATACAGTCTCTATTCACAACTATAGAAAATAAGTCACTAATGGCATATTTTAGCATTTATTTAGTTCACATAGCTACTTACATGAGGAGTCCTAGTTAAAACTGAAATCTGTAAACTTCTTATTCTTTTCTCCCCTTACTGCATTTCCTATCTATGAAAATTTGTTCTTATTACTACATTTCTTGTCTGCATCAAAACCTGATATTTCTGATCTTGGACCATAGAGTTTGGGGAGATAATATGTATCAATTTATGTAAAATTTTTCAAAAACTGCTTGTACATATAATATTCGTAATAAGCACTGTTATAATTTAAAATGTTTACATTTACTAATAAATCTATTTTAATAGGTTCTAAGAATCTTGGTGGCAGGAAACATATCTGTGTCATATCTATGTTTAAAAACATTTGGAGCAATATACTTTTGGCTTGCGAATGGCCTGTGGCTTCTTCTAACTCTTCTGTAAGTGTTAGTCAACTTAACTTGCTTGGAAAGCAGTTTTGTCAGATAAGTTTTGGTACTCTGTTTAAATTTTATTTTTTGCTTATTTGGGTATATTTTATAATTTTCATGCCAGATGTCTAGTTAAGTCTGAAGAATGTAATTTGCCTGAGTGTAACAGGGGTCAATTATCATCCATTCTCTAAGCTTAAGTCATTAATTAATAGAATTTAGCCACAAAAACCTCAATTTGAAAATCATATTAAGATGTAAAATCTTTTATGTCTAATCTTAACTGTCTTGAAATACTTAGACTGAACTCAATTTTAATTTTATCATTTACTAATGAGAAATAAGAAACATTCTGTTATGTATATTTAATTATAAAGTACAAGAAAACTTTGTTCCGTCCATGCAAAACCATTCTAAACCTGACAAACTCATCCATTATACTCAAAGTTCAATTGTTGATGCCAAACTGCGTCAAACCCGTTCTCTCTTCAGAAGCATGTTTCATAAGTGTGTCTATCATAAATCGTAAATGTTTATTTTTCTCTTAGACATATTTCAGGAGAACAATTTTGGGTCAGATGTCAAATTTTTGTATCTATAAAAAAGACAACTTTAAAGTCAAATACAGTTCAATGTCCCTTTGGGATCTCACATTTAGAGACACATCCTCCAACATTAGCCTCTGTTATTTGGTAGGGCAGCATGTGGACTTTGAAGGAGCAGACATCTTTTTTAGCAAAGGAAGTTTCAACGCAGAGAGCATGAACTTGCATTCAAACCAATTAGAGCAAATTACATTTGCTTGGAAAGAATACAAAGTATTCCGAGAAAGTAGACAAATAAAAATATGACTTTATCTCTTCCCATACAACTAGTGGAGCTTTTCCTTGTAGCTATTTGAGAGTCAACAACAGTTTTGTGTGCAGCAGTAGAGAACTGGGGAATCCCTGTGTTTCATTGAACTTACATGTGACTCATTCACAAAATGTTGTTTGCGTATACCCCTAGGTAAAGAATTGTCTATGGCAGATTTTCATAAACAAATTACCCCATGGTTGGTAAAATGTTTTGAAAACAATGATTTGGTGGGTAACATTCTGTTCTCCACAAGACCACCTTTCTCGGAAATCATACTATTTGTTTAGGGAGGTAAGGAGAAAAAGCTTCCAAAGAAAGGAGATGCCTCAAACAATTAGCAATGGCCAGAGATTAAAGATACAGTCACTGTAGAAGTCAGAGCACTGGCTGCTATTCCAGGTCCTGACTGTAAGTTCAGGGTGTAAACCCACCCTTTGTCTCTCACAGATGAGGTTTAAGATGGCTTCTCGAGCAAATTGTTCTTGGAACAGGGAGAATAGCAGAAAAAGAAACTCAGGAGAAGTAGAGAAAGACTCACCTTGACACCTTAGATTTTCAATCCAAGTTTTTTTTCAAACTATCTTTCTATCACCTACATTTTCATTCACAAGCTTATAGCTTCCTGGTCTCGTTGAAACATGAATTGAAATTATAGTAGCCTGCAATAACTCTCGTAATACTTTGTCCTGTCTAAATGTTTCAGTCAGTGGATTTTTCTCTTCATAGTGGGAAGTGGTTGCCTGCTTCTTTGTGAACCTGGAATCTTTTAGATTAGAGTCACAGTAGATTTCACTTTGTGGGGTTCTGGATGTTCATCTCCGTGCACAAACGAGCACATGGGTGCTCGCCGATATTCCTTGACCTCTCATCTGTGAGACACATGAGAAAGGGTCTAATCTTTCAGCGGTGTCTTTGAAACTTTGCTGGCATTGCCTCTTTGCTATAGGTTGATTGACTGATTACCAAAGCAGTATCAAGTGAGTATCCCTGTCCACCCCAGATGAGGAGCTTCCAACTCTGGGTTCCTGAAACAGAAACTATTTCTAGACTGAGTGAGAATAGGAACACTCCCTGTCCCTGTCCTGTGGTTCTTTCCTCATCGTAGATACTCCTCACACACTCCATCAGTAGGTGCATGGAGGACCTCTCCGTGGGTCGCTACACTTTCTGCTACTCTCTGCTCCTCAGATCTGGTAGCTCTGGCTTGGTTTCTCCAGTCCCTCAGTTAACCTCCACTGAGTAAGAGCACAGAGTGCCAGCTCCACTCTCTTTCTCTGCCTGAAAGCATTGAAACATTTTCAAGATGGAGTTGATGGAATTGGAGGGCTCTTTCGACTTCCTCCCCAATTTTTTGTTCCCACTGTAATAGGCTCCCTATTGCTCACCATTTGAAAGCTCTGTTTTCATAGTGATTCCCTTATTTTAGCTATTTAAAAAGACACAAGTGTAAATTGGACCCTTTATCACCATTTGGCTAGAATGGAACTTTGCCTTTTGTTTATGTTGAAAACATCTCTTTTTTTATCTGGACTTTTTGTAATTACATAGCTTTGTTTAATAGATTTGTAACGATCAATTGTTTCTTAATAAGTTTACTTTTATTTTTATTTTCTTTTTAAATTCAGTTTCCCCTCCCTCCTCTCCTCACTCTTCCCTCCCTCTGCCCCCCATCCACTCCTCAGAGAGAGTAAGACCTCCCATGGGCAGTCAACTAAGCCTGGTATATCCAGTTGAGGCAGGGCCAAGTCCCTCCCCACTGCCTTTAGAATGAGCAATGTATCTCACCATAAGGAGTGGGCTCCAAAGTGTCAGCTCATGTGCCTGAGATAAATTCTGGCCCCACTTCCAGGGTTCCCTCAAATAGACAAATCCACACAACTGTCACCCATGTTCAGAAAGCCTAGTTTGGTCCTATGCAGACTCCTCAGCTGTCAGTCCAGATCATGAGCTCCTGCTCCCACTAGCTCAGGCCAGCTGTCTCTGTGGTTTTCCCCATCATGGTCTCCAGCCCCTTCCACCCCCTCACCCCTACCCTTGCTCATATAATCCCTCCTCTCTCTTCACCT
The DNA here is from genome assembly GCA_028555095.1 of Dicrostonyx torquatus. Lineage (NCBI taxonomy): Eukaryota > Metazoa > Chordata > Mammalia > Rodentia > Cricetidae > Dicrostonyx > Dicrostonyx torquatus. The sequence goes on from JAQHUG010000036.1 coordinate 7,800,690, forward strand.
GGGGTCCAGGAGCTCAGCCCAGTGTTTGGCTGTGGATGTCCACATCTGCTTCTGTCAGCTACTGGATGAAGGTCCCATCATAACAATTAGGGTTGTCATCAATCTGATTAGAGGGGAAGCCCAGTTCAGGCTCCTTCTCCAGTATTGCTAAGGGTCTTAGCTGGGGTCATCCTTGTGGATTCCTGGGAATTTCCCTAGCACCAGATCTTTACCTAACCCTATGATTGCTCCCTCTATCAAGATGTCTCATTGCTCTCCCTTTCTATCCCTCCCCCAACTTGACCATCCTGATCCCTCATGTTATCACAGCCCAACCCCCTCCTCCTGTCATGCCCCCATCTACTGAGGAGATCTTATCTATTTCCCTTTCCTAGGGTGATCCATGCATGTCCCTCTTGGGGGCCACCTTGTTCCCAAGCTTCTCTGAGGCTGTGGATTATCCTCAATATCCTTTGCTTTATATCTAATATCCACGTATGAGTGCATACATTTTTGATGTACCAACTATTTGACAAAAAGCAGCTCAAGGTAATGGCATTCCACTGGATCAAAGCTTGATGGGATAACCCATCACGGAGGGACAGGCACAGTGGCAGGGACTTGAGGTAGCTAATTATATCGCACCTGTAGTTGAGAAGCAGAAGGAAATGAATGCTTACGTCTGTTTGCTTTCTTCCTTTGGTTTGGTCCATGACCTCAGCCCATAAACTGGTACTATACAATAGCTCAAACCTTTTTAAAATGGTCTCATAGACCTATCCCACTGTACACATCCTAGGTGATTCGAAGTCGTTTTGAGTTGATAATTAATTAAATGCTTACTGTATACTTGATACCATTCTTAGAACTCAGTTTAACTGACAGAAAAGGTAGATTCTCTCTTAGAGAAGTTTTCTATTGCTGTGAAGAGATGCTATAAGCATGGCTACTCCTATAAGGAAAACATTTAATTGGAGTGGCTCACTTACAGTTTCAGAGATTCAGTCCATTGTCACCATGGCAGCACGCGGGCAGACGTGGTACTGCCTACATCTTGGTGTTCAGGCCACAGGAAATTGACTGAGACCCTGGACAGTACCTTGAGCACTAGAAACCCCAAAACCTTCCCCCTACAGTGACACACTTCCTCCAACACGACCATACCTTCTCCAACAAAGCCATACCTCCTAATAGTGCCACTCCCTTTGAGATTATGGGGGCCAATTGCATTGAAACAATAACACTTACCATGTTCTCAAACTAACAATTATTCCTCAAATTAAATTTCTGGGTCTTACAGACTGCTAAGTGGGCAAAGCCTTTGCTGCACTAGCACAAGGACCTGAACTTGGGTCCCTAGCACCCAGACAAGAAGGGAGCGTGGCAGTATAGTTTGTAGGTCTAGTCCTGAAATTGGGGAAATACAGAAAGAGTTGAATCCCAGGGGCTCACTGACCAGCCTGTCTAACTTAAACAATGAAGTCCTAATTTCTGTCTGAGATTCTGTCTCAAAACATAAGGTAGATAGTGATGTAGTGACAGAGGATGGTATCAGGTCTTTGTTTTGCCCTTGACACAGGTGTGTGGGAGAGCACACAGAAGCACATACATGAATCTACCTACATACACACTGCCTTTCCATTTAGTCATACAAAAAATAAAGGCAAATACATTTGTTGTTTTATATACTTGGGGATGTTATGTTGGATAATTTTATATCCACTTGACATAAGCTAAAGTCATTTGAGAAGAAGGAACCTCAGTTTAAACAATACCTCCATAAAATCAGGCTGTAGGCAAACCTGTGATTTGTGGAGAAGGGCCCAGATTATTATGGTGCTAACCCTAAGATGGCGGTCTGTCCTAGATTCTCTAAAGCCAGTGATCATGGCACTGGGATTTGTCTCTACTGCATGTACTGGCTTTTTGGGATCCTATTCTATTTGGATGAGTACTTTCCTAAGCCTGGATGTAGGAGGGCCTTGGACTTCCCACAGGGCAGGGTACTGTGTCCTCCTCTCTCAGGACTGGAGGGGGAGGGGGAAGAATGAGTGGGGGAGTGGGAAGGAAGTGGAAAT
>JAQHUG010000036.1:7813441-7834706 GCA_028555095.1 Dicrostonyx torquatus
GTGGTACCCGAGCTATGCCACATCATATGCCATCCTTCATCACAGTAGGACTGTCGCTATGACACATCGATTTCTGGCATGTGGTACCCGAGCTACACAGCAACTCTAACAAAAGCAGGACTGTGATCAAGAGAGTTTATGACTCAGCAATTAAAAAAAAAACATTTAAGACGTTGTATATATTTTAGTGTGTACGTGTGTATGTTTGTGTGTATCTGTGTGTGTAACTGGAGAAAAAAAATCTTCTTTGTATCCTCATTTGAATGTAGCATCTTTCAATAATTCTTTAAACCTCCATCTCAGATTTTGTCTGAAAGACATACAGCCATGCTTCCAAATGTGGTGTATAAGTACATGCCCCTTAATGTTGCTTACAAAAGGACTTCCTGGACATGGCATAAGAATCATAAATATACTATTTATTGAAAGAACAATAAAGTATTTGTTATAAAAGTGACTCTTAAAAGCAGTTTAGATAAAAAGACAAGAAAAAAAATATACATAAAATCAACAAAACAACAGCAATAACAACACGGACATAAAATAGTATACTTCTTAAAATATAACAATGTGTAAAGTTTTTTCTATATTTTCATGGAAAATTCCACTCAATTGTGTGGTTATTAATTCTTATAGAATTATAAGTGTTTATTTTTCATATGTGATGTGTGTGTATAGGAATATGAACTGTTCATGCTATGATGACAAAATTATATTAGAATATAGATTTTAGGCCCAGTAAAGTTATATTAGAATATAGATTTTAGGCTCAGCAAAGATATATTAGAATATAGATTTTAGGTCCAACAGCAGACTAGAACTGGAGCACAGAACTTCAGGCACCCAGTAGGTAACAAAGGGGATGAAATACCATATAAATAAATAATAGGATAAAATTTATTCAACAGCCAAAACAAAAAAAAATGTCTTACAGCCACTTGTCACTGGCTCAGTATATGTTGGTAGAGTCGAGACCATGTCTGGCCCACTGGGGACTGCTGTGTTTCTTGTTGTTCTTATCTGCCAGCAGCATCCACTGGAAAGAACACTTGGCATCCACATCTTCAGTGTTCTCAGGAAGATCTCTTCCCACCATCTCCAGCAAGTACACTGAAGTGCGTGGAGGACAAGGTTATCCCAGAAGAATGGGAGAGGGATTCTGTAGGGGAAAAACCAGACGAACAGACCCAACGGAACAGAACTGAAAACCTCTAGAGAGGCTTGAGTTTTTCCAGAGCTTCCTGGGGAGTTTTGGAAAAATTCAAAACCTAAAAGAAAAATCTCAAAGGATACAGCAGAGCTACACGGTCTTAGCTACTGTCTTTGTGATTAAAAAAAAAAGAAGCAAGAGAAAACAAAACTCAACAATGACACACATGTAGATGTTATATGTAGGGCTGAATTCTCTACCATGACGTTTTCTCTGTACTTTGGCTAGCTGCACACCTCCGTATTAACTACCATCCACTACAAGAATTGATCTCCCTTGGTGAGGTGAGAGACACAGCAATCTACAGGTATAGGGAGAAGCATTTAGAAGACATGAAATAAAGACTAATTGTGAAAAAATGTTAATGCAATAGAGTGTGAGTTTGGGGAATTTTGAAATATTGAAAATAAGAAATAGTGCAGCTGGAAAAAAGTCTTGAAGAAGAGGAGGATAAAGTAATGGGAAGGACCTGCAGAACACAGCAGGGAGCTCAGGCTTGGGGACTCACTATTTCAGTGTGACTCTGATCTGTATGTGCTGGCGGTAAATTATTGGCAAGCCAAAGCATTTGCACCTCAACTCCATTTTGATTGTGATTCTGAGGGAGACATGTCTCAGAAAGTTCATCTATTGGGTGTTCAACCTACCGTTCATGAGCCATGTGTGCGCCCTTATGGCCTAGTGTCATGCACCACATTTGTAGATGACGCGGTCATGTCACATGACAAAGGGTTGGCCACTCCTAGATGATCTCACAAGCTCTGTCTGTATCTGACCCATTCTCTCTGACTTGCAGTCTCAACTTAGGTAGCAGAGGTTCAGCAGTAGTTCCTAGATAGAGACCTCTCAATACACACATCAGCATTTCTGTTCAAGTAAGAGTTTCATTTGTAATTGTGTTTGGACTCTTTACCTCTCTGTAATATCTTATAGCTAATCTACCACCATGTTCAAATGGTACTCTTTTCTGAACACATCTCCAGTCTTCCTAAATCGTTCTTTCATACTGATGATAGCTTTTCCTGTGACCACAATACCCTAATCTGTGTCCTCACTTATAGCCATGCTTTCTCTAGACTTTAGTCTCAATACAGTAGTAGCTGAATAAGCACAAAATTTAATTTCATTCTATTGAACTAAATGACTTTCCATGCCACTCATAATAAACCCAAAACACTATAGTACTAGGCTACAATTCTCTCTGTATGTTACCCGACCTGCCTACTCCTTCACATTCTTATTTCTTCGGGCCATACTAGCATCTCTGCTGGTTCTGGAACATGCTGAGCCCGGCCTGTGCACCTGCCTGCAATGATCTGTGTGCAAAACACTGAATTAGAAAGATTTTTATCGATCACATCAAATGCAAAAGTATTTCCCAACTCTGCCATTCCTTATTTCTTTCAAGAAATCCACCATGATTGGCAGCAGAGCCACCACAGCCCAAAACAGACAGTACATGCTTTTCTTTTCAGGGTAGTGGAGAAAAACTGAAAAATATTTCACCCACTATTTCTCAAAAGAAGACAAAAGATTCCTCTGCTCTGTGACAGATATATTCCTTCAAAATAATAGATACGGGGAATGTCTACATACTCCCTGGCTGGAGCCAGAGTTACAGGAGCAGAACGTAAGTATAACTGGTTAGTCCTTCCTGAAACAAAGGCAGGGCTACAAGGGGGTTGTAAACAACTTTTGAAACGAAGACATGATTGCCATTCCTGGAACATGTAGTACAGAACCAGTTGTAGCTAAGGTTACAGGTGAGGCCAATCCTTGAAAAAACAGAGGTTTAATCATAAACAGGAATGAACCTCGTTTGCCTTTACTATAAGATGGCTTTTAAGTTTAAGATGGAGGCAGGATGGTTCTTCATATCACATCTTAGGAAACCAGATATAGTTTGTATTGCTGAGACAACCCCTCAAGGCTCCCAGTATCAGAGAAGCAAATAGAATACTACAGATGTAGCTATATCACCAAGAGCCTGGGTTCCAATGGGAAATTTTTGTTTTCGTATTTTAAAAAGTGTTTACACTGTATCCACATTGAAGACACTGTTGACATCTAAAGAGAGCTATTTAGAGACGCTGTCCCATGGTTTGCTTCAAAGCTCCATGTATTTGAAACAATTTATTTTAAAGAAAGTAGAAGAATTTTGAAAAATTTATACTCTTGCTAATAACACATTAGTAAAATTTATCTGGATAATATTTTATCAAATTATATTTGAGAATACAGAATTATTTGGTAAATATAATTTTAACATTGTTTTTGAAAATTCTGAATATTGGACTATACATCTTTCTAACTTTAGTGATAAATATCTATATCTGTGTATTTGGGCAATAAATCAGATAATCCCAACACCGACTGTGCACAAATTATGAATAGCCTGTCACATCACATTCCAGACTTTGGAAAGTATTTGGACTAAAATGTCGAAGAGTTTAAGTTAAGGTTAGATCATATGAAAATCAAAGAAAAAAGATAATATTTTTATCTGAATCATTTGAGTTTTCACACAAAATGACAATTAGATGTATTTCATTTTCATCGCTACTTTATAACTATAATTTTGCTGCTGTTACGAATCATAATGTAAATAACTGTGTTTTTGGAAGGTCTTAGGAGACCTCGGTGGAAGGGTCATTTGGCCCCCAAAGGTGTCAAGATCCATAGGGCGAGAAAGACATGATTGCCATTCCTGCTCCAGCTCATTGTTTTCTTGGTATTATACACTTACAAAGTCAAGTAGCAAGAAAGAGTAGAATTTAAATACAATACAGGTGCTTTCTTTTCTATGGTAGAAAGAGACTAACACCCAAAGCCAAACAGAACCTTCGCCTGAGCCGGTGATGGAAGAGGAAGAGTCAGTTTCAGGGATAGTGTGCTCAGAGAACAGACGGGGCTGCATTCAACCACAGCACCTGCGGTGGTGACAGAGCTCAGAGGTCACAGGTGGAAAAGGAGGTACCAGCTTCCCTGATGAAATCCAGATGTTTTCAGGGGGAGACAAAGGTGGCCTTTTCTGTATTCTCATCCAGAAGTGTAGAGCACGCCAATGGAAAGGAGCCCGGCTACTGTCGCCATTTTTGTTTGTGAAAAAGCAAATAAAGCAGAAAGCACAGTAGGGGCATCTAAAACCAGAAACAATTAAACATGTCCTTTCTTACTCTAATGGATATAATATCCTCATGCGCTCCAAGAAAATCGCCTTTCCTCCTTGACCAATCTTGCTGATTTTTAGGGAAGTGATTAATCTAATCTGTAACTTTCCCGTTCCATTTCAGACTCTCTTTTCAGCACGTCGGTGGGGAAAGCTTTAGAGTTCTTGCAACTCCCCCTGCTGGTAGTAAGCCGGATGCGCAGTTTTTGTATGTAAAGTTTGGGCTTGTTTATCCTGAGAACAGCTAAATATAACATCAGCTTGTTATTGCAAAAACAAGATTCCTTTCGACGTTTTCAATCTCTGAAAAAGTTGAACCCGTAAATTGAAAACACGAAGAGTAATAGAATCTTCTGGAGAAACTGTTTTCCGGAAATCAGAGCCGCAGTGGACTGTAGACGAGAGCGTTTGATTCCACAGCAGAGTTTGAAAAACCTACATTTCTGAAAATCAACCCCAGAAATGATTTAGGATTTGGGGGATTTCATTTAGATTACGTCTTCTTGCTGCCATTTTCTGTACAGATTTTATCTTTTACCCCGGGGCAGAGGTGTGAGGGTTACCAGTCACTTAAGCTGCTCCAACACTTTCCAAACCCTTGCTGTTCTTTCTGCTGGACCACGGCCAAGTGTCAGCCTGCTTTGGCCTCCGGCTGTGGGTGGCCCCGATGATCCTGAGAGAATGCCCTGGCCTGTGCACCTACATGTCGTGTTGAGCTGAGATACTCTGTACATTTCCATTTCTTAACTAATACAATCTCTAAAATCTCTCTTTTCTTCATAATTCAAAGGATGAGGACATACCTCGATATATTCATTTTAGCCATTTGGTATTTCTAATGGTTGCTTTAGTTCTGTTTCTTTTCATGACGTCACTGGACTCAGAGGAGGGAATGAGTACTCTGGCCTTGGTCTCAGCGGTGTCTCTAATTGGATAACCTGCAGAACACCGTGAAGGGGATTCTTGAGCTAAGTGACTTTGGTTTAGAAGAAGCCGCAGAACCCAGCCACGGCTTCAGGATGGAAAGATTGCTAAGACTGGAACAGTTGCAGTCTCTCCATTAATCTTAACCAAGCCGTTCATAGGGTGAAAAAATTTGAAAGCCAATGTTTAAAATGTTTTCTCTTTGCTTCTGTTATCGTTCGTCCATTCCAATCACTTTGCCTTCTCTCGGCTTCTCTTGCCTTCACTTCTTAGTCACTCCAAGAGAATACTTAAGGTAAAGTCAACTTGATGACTGTAAACACTGCTTTACTGAGTACAATGTGAGTTTCAGCAAGGCGATGGCGTTCCAGGCCAGGATTCTGTTTTTTTCCTTGGGGTCTGCAATTGTCTTCCTTTTTATCTTGTGCTGGGTGTGTTTCTTCTCTCTCGCTTCCTCCTGGTCTTCCTATGCTTCCCATATGTCCTGATCTCCCTGAAAAGGTTGCTCTCCTTCCCGGGTCTGTGTTTTGGGTGCTCTCGTTTCTACTGTTCATGGTTCTCACATATTTGACCGTACATAGGACTGGCATAGAGGCCACAGTGCCTGGCACATACTTGCCTTGCTCGGTGCTGTCAACTGAGCCATGGTTCCCTGTGCAGCAGACCAGCCCAGCCGCAGTGTACTCTCTGCCCATGGCCCTGCACACGGATGACACAGTTTGCCCTTCCTTGCTCTTGAAGAAAGGACAGCAACTACCTTTGTCTTCATCCTCCTGAGCAAGCTGCTTTCATTTCTCCAGGGCTAAGAGTTGTCACCTTGCAGGAGGGGAGTATGTTTACTCCTTAACAAGTTCCAGGATGTAGAGGGTTTTCGGTGGTTAGGGGACTAACAAAAAGTTCCTTACTTGGAGACAATGTTTACTGCGTGGACCCAGTATTCAAGATGGGCACGCAGACGAGGGCAGGTTTTACAGAAATGACACCCCTGTCCCAGCTTCATTTCTTTTCCCGCTTTGCACGTCAGCTGGTTCTTCGTTTCTTGGTATTACACTCATGCTGACTTTACCCACTGTGTCACTTAGAGCAGTGGCATTCAACCTGTGGGTTGTGACTCCTCTGGGGGGGGGTGGATATCGAATGATCTTTTCACAGGGGTAGCCATCAGAAAACACGGGTATTTACATTATGAATCATAAGAGTAGCAAAATTACAGTTATGAAGTAGCAACAAAAGTGATTTTATGGTTGGGGGTCACCACACCATGAGGAACCGTATTAAATGTATTAAAGGGTCTGAGGAAGGTTGAGAAGCACTGATTTAGAGATTCATTTCTGCCATTTCTGGTTTTCCCCAAAGATTTTTTTCCCTATGTTTGTACACTGATAAGCACTCCCACCCTCCGCCCAGGCATTACCTGTTTGTGAGAGTGGTTTTGTCCTGTGCTTACCACATCTCCCTGCTGCTTTTACTGATGCCTCACGGAAGACGAGAGGTAAACAGAGAGGTCAGTCGTGTTGTGCTTCTTTCTCAGGACGTTGCATGGTCTAGAGTCTGAGGGATTTTATAGTTTCCCAGCAATGCAAGGGTGCAGGGTGGCCAGCTGCTGCTCCGGGAAAAGGAGAGCGCAAAGCCAATGCATGCCTGGTGGTCAGCGGGCCCTGATCTCAGTTTTGAACTTTATGCAAGGAAGGAGGCTGAGTTGATTGCGGACAAGCAAATGCCTTGGTAGCATTTTAGTATTCTCTCTCCTGGTTCTTCCCGTGCCGTCTGCTTCAGTGTGTGCCCAGTTTCTGTGCATTAGGTTTTAAGACTTAAGTCGTGAAGAAGGATGTCTCGTTTCACACTGCTCCTCATGATGCCTCCACAAAGGATTGAGCTGGTCCTTCTGTTTTATCTCCACCATCATCTTCCTAGTTATTCCTGAAGGGACTGGATTTCCATGATCCCTATTTCAGACTCCCCCAAAATCCCTTTGGATGTTTAATCTGCAGTTCCCAGTGTTTGCCAGTTTAGGACCATCTGCAAATTAGTTAATGTGCAGTTTAGCCTTTCTTTGAAACCAGTAATTAAGATGTAAAGTAAGACTGAGCCCAAGACTAATTCCCTGGGCTTCCCACTGGGACCTCTCCTGAGCTCCATAGCCCTTTCATCAGCACCCCTGGCTTATCAACTTCCAGCCAAATCTCCAGCCATTTCACTCGATATGTAATTAAGCTGATGGATGAGGATCACCAGACTAATTTCTGTTTTGTAAAATGCGGTCTGGGATACATATTTATTTGTCTTGGTTTTGTATAACCAAGATGAAAAGAATATTTTCAGTTAGACTAATCCTGGCTTTTTCCATTAGGTAGTCTGCACTGAAGACAGGCACAGATAGCCACTTAATACCAATTCTATGATTTAACGGCAGCCAAGTTCAGAATCTAGACTTTAACTGCAACACAGGGATACTTTTCTCCTTTCTTTTTATTTGAAATGTGTTCCAGCATTCTAATATCTTTCTAGTTATTTAAGGTAAAACAAAAATGACTTTATCTTAATAAGTTCATTCACTTATTCCCCCATTGGCCATAGATGAATCTTTTGTTTTCGGGGCTTAGGCATTTTCTATTAGCTGCCAATTATCTATGCCTCAGACTGACATTCAAATAATTAAATATTCAGGTGCACTGATCTTGCCACCAAGGGTTTTATGAGCATTTGAGAAATTTGTTTAAGTTTAATTGGGAAATTAAGCCATGGGGCAACGTTACTGCAGAGCTACACTGCTGTGCTCTGAGTAACCAGACTAATCTAGGTCAGAAAAGTACAATAGGACCCACAAATACCCAAAGAACCTGAAATGGGGCTTTTAATGACTGCCAAATTCTGGGGAATGTTAATCTTCTCTTCCTGGGACTCTCTCTTCCTCTGGTGTGCCGACCAGGCTCTGGTTTATAACCTAAATCTTCTTAATGATTTCTAGCCCCCGCCTCTTTCCCCTGACTCTTTTCTCCCTTCAGAACTTACTCAAGTATTTTATTACTTGTGTGTCTGCAAAACACATCACTCTTTCCTCTATAGTGTCAGATAACATTCCGAGCAATCGGCAGTAGATGTCGGTTTCCCCGTTGCTGGGAAATGCATCCAGACAGGCAGTAAACATTTTTATTCTGCTATAAATACACAAGAGTTTATGATGTATGTGGGACTCTAGCATGATGGATTTTTTTCCCAGCTGAGACTTACCCACACAGACTGAAGGGGCCTGGTTCACTTTATGTTTTCTTTAAGAACATATCCTCATTTTTCGATTAATGTAATTTCAAATGTATAAAAGGTAATGGAAAGACAGAAGGATAAATAGGAAGGACAGAACAAGGACCAGCTTGGGAAACCAGAGTGGAGTGCTTGTCTAAACCTATTTCTAGTCAAACTGTCCTGATTTCTGTTATGTAATGTTCACTGCGCTTTTCTACCCATCCCCTCCCATCATTTCTTTGGATGAAAACCCTTAAAGCTGTAGAGCCATAGGTCTCCATTTTGCCTTCTTACTGAACATACAAATAAGCTAAAAATAGAAAATTGTTTTATGAGGCAATTTTCTATGTTTAAAACTCTTGAAATCACAACCTCATGAGATAGATGTAGAAATATTAGGCTCACTTTTTTTAAAAAAATAAGTTTTTCAACTAGGGGTTTGAGGAAAACTAACTTACACTTTGTGTTGCTCTGAGGTGGACTCCTTGCAGTGAGTTGGGAAGCTACCTGTGTCCAACACGTGTAAGAGCTTCTAGAATCTTGATTTTGGTCTGTATCTGATTCTTGTATCTGACTATACACTGTTATTTTCTTTTCCTTGTTGTTTTACACTGATAGTGCCTTAGGGCCAAGGGTCACTAAACCTAAAACAGAAGACATAAGAATAAACATGATGTACCCCTGTTTCTGCAAGCATATATAGCATGGCGTCACTGTGTTGTAACGGAATGCTTCATCTCGTGTTGTCTGGATTATACCAGGTCCATTTTTGTTCTTTTGCTTCTTAACTAAACATTTTCTAAGTAGCTCATTTATAAGATAATATAACAGACTATATTAGAAACATGAGGTAAGTGTTCTAAGTTAAGCAAAATTAGTTTCCACATAGATAAGTAAGAATAATTAAGAAGTCATCGTGTTAAGTCTCCGGCTTCTTCAAATAACTATCATCTTATATGAATTGTATTGGGCCTGCTATGAAAATGCACTTACACAGAAATTTTAAAACCACTGTTCTTCCTGTTACGTTTTCAATCTTAAGTACCCCCAAAAGGTTCACACCTCTGGGTGGTAGTTCTGCGAGAAGTGGGTGAAACACTTTAGGCAGTTAGAAGGTGACTTGGTACTCAAGACTGTGTCCTTGAAGGGGATTGGAGAACGTCTGTCCTTCTCTCTTCTGCTTCGAACATCATGCTGTACCTCATCACAGGCCTAAAGTGGTCGGCTAAGCAGCCATGGACTGAGACTTCTAAAACCATGAACTGAAATAAATCTCTCTCCTTTTACACTTTTTGTCTCTGGTGTTTTGCCACGGTAACTGAAAGGGGTCACTACCCATTTGGTCAAGTCTATGGTTACAAAAATTCAGAGAGGCAAAGATCTCAGTCACAGTGATACCAAGTGGCAGCTATTGACCAGAACTGGAGATGGTCAGCATGCTCCTCCAGGCCTGTCCACAGAATGGTGACAGTCAGCAAAGAAGATTGAATTGAGCAGCAAGGAAACCCTAATCTTTGGAAGACATTCTCTACAGCTCTGATTTGAACTTCAGCAAATAGTCCCGAATGAGTAAGTAAGGCTGCTTTCTACTTAAGAATGATGGAAAACAAGAGCAAGACTGACAACAAGTGAAGGTGTTTAATTAAAGCCCGTAGTTAAATCAATACAAGATGCCGCAAGACGGCTTGGGTTTGATGCTTAAGTCAACCACACAGGGTCAGCCATTTCAATATGCAAACGATTTTAAACTCTGGGACGCAGCAAATGTGTCCACCACTATGAAAGTCCTAAGATCTATGAGCTATGTCTTCCTTGCTCTCTTGTTCAGTGACCTGTGGAGGAGGTGGAGCACCACAGACACCATTAGATGGCAGTATCACACAAAACTATAGCTCGACTTAGAAAGAGATGCTTTAAATTGCCAAAATCCGGTTGGTCATATAGATATCAAGTATACACCAGATATTGTGTTGGTGGTCCATTCTTAAATGCAAGAAAAGGAAACTCAGATTGGCAATTTGGTGACAGTCATGCAGGACTTAGAGAAGAAGGGAATAGGAAGTCTGAGGAGCTGCCTTAGAACTGTGACAGCTAAGACTGGTCTAAAGCACCAGAGGGCAGCTGCAGCGTGCAGGCACTTGGTGGCATCGGTGGTATTTGCAGGGTGTGGTAAAAGTTTTTGAACACCTTTTTTTCTTTTACTAGAAAAATACTAAAAGGAACGTATTTTCATCAAATTTAGATGTTTTCTCTAAATTTAAAATAAAAATAACATCTATTTCATCTGTCATGAGATAGAGATAATTTTGAGTTTCTAAAAGCAGGATATTTATCTAAGTATATTCTGGAGGATAATTATTTTGTAGATAATAATGCCTCTTTAAGAAAAATACCAAGTTCAATAATTTCATTTTAGTAATTACTCAGTTCAGTTTTAGATAGGTGTTATATAGTATACAAAATTCTAGTTTAATAAATGGAATCACATTTGTCCTGAATATCTGTTGTTATAGACTCCTTTGAACATGTTAATAAAAAGAAAACATTGAGAATACAATCAGCCTTACATCAAAATCATTTTCGTATGATCTAGTGGATGGCTTGTCTGAACATTATTCTATATGTTACACACAAGGGTATCTGTACAAAGGGGTGTAGAAACTATCGAACTGAAAAACACTGCTCCAATTTCTCTTTAACTTCCCAATGGTGTGGACTTAGGGTTTTCAGAACATACTGTAACTCACCAGTTTAACCCTGATTTCTCCTTCGTTTCTTGTGTGACCAGCCCCAGACATAGTGACAAAGAAGCAACTTATGGGTCCAGATCCATGTGAACATGAGATATTATTCATGCCAGGGACATTTTGAAGGCCAGCCGTCTTCTCTCACGAACCAGTTTGTTCAATATCTATAGCAGCAGAACTGGTGTCTCCCTTCTCAAGTGGCTGCCTTTCTGGAGTGGATGAGCCTAGTTTGCTGAGCATTCTAGCTCACATCCAATGATGCTCTGATATTAAGACACCATTTGCTTGTGTAGTGATTTTTTAAAAATTGTGTTTCATGTATCTATTCTGTGTGCATGTGCATGAATATGCCAAAGTCAGAGACAGCTTGGAGGAATCGGTTCTCTCCTTCTACCATGTGGTTTCCATGTGGGATTCAACTTGGGTTCCAAGACTTGGTGACAATTACCTTTACCAGCCATTGTCATCTCACTGGCCTAGCCTGTATGTGATGATTCTTGAAGCTAAAATTCTTTTCCACCCTTGTAGAAGAATCACACCAAGGAGCTTCCCTGTATTTAGGGACAGATTTTTTTGGTGCTCCAGGCCATACTGTTATCACCAGCTGTGGTCAGGGAAAAAAAATGAACCTCACCCCTGTGATGTAATACTGTACAATTAGGCACATAATGCGGATTTTATGCTTTTCCCGAAACATCTGGCGTGTTCTGTTTTCTAAAAGCAAAGCTCGAATAGCCAGACCTCCTGTAGCATTTCAATATCAATGTTCCTTTGTATATATTAGGTTATCATGTCTGTGCCAGTTCTTGAAATACCACATTCTAACTCATCACCTTTTGAGGGAGTATAAATTCAAAATGTCTGCCAGGAGGTGATGTCTTTGTATCGGGAGCTAATATCTACCCTAATCTAAATACCAAATGAATTTTAGATTGTCATTCTAGCCCAGCATTAGCCTTGGCCCTTGGGAAAATTATGGTTTATAAATTCTGTCCAGGTCCTCAGAATTAAGCATCAATTTATTTGAACTTTGTTGCTTGCACCGTATTTGCATTTCTCAGATTTTTGGGAAAATGGGCATAGTTATTACACCAATCCGTGGGGGAAAGTTGGCAATAAAAGTTTCAAGCAAATTTTCTTAAGATCTCATTCTACTCTTAAGAATAAAAGATATGGCACCCAGAGAAAAGCAAAACACTTTCCATGAATTCTCGTGGGCCAACATCTTTTTCCCTAATGTATTCTCTGTTTCCTTGAGAGAGAGAGTACATCAGTGGGGTGATGGCTTCAGGGCTTCTGCAAAATAGAGCACTGTTCCTTGTGAAGACATCGTCACAGGGCCATATTCTCTCTGCTCTCCTAAAAGCCACGTGGGAACAAACAAATGCTACTAAAAGAAAGACAAAAGACACAAAGTTAAAACTGAGGAGAAAAACAAAAGAAAAAAAAATTAAACATAGCTCCTATATTCGGAAGTGTTGAATAAAATGGTGGAAATGTTCTTCAACAGACGTGTGGATTAAAATTCTCTGTGTTTATATATTAGGCTGGTACTAGGAGTTAGTATAATACCTCTGACTGTGCTGAAATTTTAAAATGTAGTTATAGAATTATTTTGACTAACTGCAACATAAAAAGACTGATGTATTACAAAGTTAGAGCATGGGGACCTTGGGAGAGGGTTGAAGGGGAGGGGAGAGGCAGGGAGGGGAGCAGAGAAAAATGTAGAGGTCCATAAAATCAATAAAAAAATCATATTTACTTAAAATATGAAGTTAAAGGGGCAGTGTTACTTATGTAGGCAATCCTTCACAACTTCTTTAGTTAGTGAGCTTGGGGAGAGGGAGTTTTCCTAGCATGTTTCAGCCCTTGTCTAAGTATAAATGTTTGCAGCCCCAATGAATGCAGCCATTTTTTTTTTGAATCATCTCAAGCCTCAGAGACCTTGGCTAGGGTCTTCTTTCTCAGCGTTGAGGATCCCTTATTTATGTGGCTGGCTACAACAAAATGGCTTCGGCAGTTGCTTCCATACCTAAGATCTTGAGTTCATGGATGCTATTGTCAAATTCTACTATCGCACATTAAATGACTCCCTGGATAAGCAACCTGAGTTTGCGATCTGTGTACTTTAGGACTTTCGCAACATACTGGTTCTTGGGAGATCTCAAAGAGCATCGGCCTCAGCACCACAATACAGATCATGTTGGAAGCAGATGGCAGGGTACTCATCCTTAAGTAGAAGGACAGATGGAGCGAGACTTACAGTCTAACACCAGATGCTTTAAAGGGGTTGAATGACACAACAGGACTTTTTTATTTCTTCTTCTTTAATCACTTGGCCAAAAAAAGAAAGGAGGGCTGGATCAACTATGTGAGTCACTGGTCGGCAGGGCACATTCAGATTCCAGCAACAAGACTGATTGAACACCATGAGAGAATCCCCACTAAAACACAGGAAGTACTGTCTAAAATACAACAATTCTGTGCCAAGAAAAGACAGAAAGACAAATTAGAAACTGGAAAATTCCAAGGAACAGATTCAGCGATGTAACCATAGGCAGACATGAATGTAGAAACTGGGACTTTAATTGTAGAAATGCTGACAACAAAACACAGGCATAAAGAAAAGGGGAGGGAACCTCGTGTATAGCATGCAGTACATGAGGAGCCTGGGGGGGCTCCTTCTTAAAGGGCAGACAGGGGAAGGGTTAGGAGACCTTATCTCAAGATGAATGGATAACCCTCCCAGGAGAAATCAAGACTTCAAGTCTAAATCTATGCTGCTCGGTTGTGTATAGTTTACAAACAGAAATGAATGAATGGACTGTCCGAATCTGAGCCAGTAAAGTCTCTGGAGGAGTCAGTGAAGGTACAGATAGGGACCCTTCAATCAGACAGCAAGTAGCATATAGCACACAGAAGACCTCTCTTAGAGGTCAAGTATACTAAATAAAATATGAACCCGAGCAGCTCAGAAAGGTTGGCTGGGACTGGGGAGAGGTTGGCCAAATCAATAATAATAATAAGAATAAATATCAATTTCAGAGAGGCAGGAAGAGTAATTTGGAAAGTCTATCATTAAAACTGGGAATTAGTCAGGAGCTAAGGATTTGTTGCTTGAAAGTTGAGCTATGTGCAAGCCAGCAGGGTGTCACGTGACTATGTGCAAGCCAGCAGGGTGTCATGTGACTATGTGCAAACGCATGTGAGCCAGCAGGGTGTCACGTGACTATGTGTAGATGTGTGCAGGCCAGCAGGGTGTCACATGACTATGTGCGAGCATGTGCAAGCCAGCAGGGTGTCACATGACAATGTGTGAAAGTGTGCAAGCCAGCATGATGTCACGTCACCATGTGTGAACGTGTACAGGCCAGCAGGGTGTCACATGACAATGTGTGAAAGTGTGCAAGCCAGCAGGGTGGGAGGCCTGTGGTTATTTTCTGCCTTATGCTTCCTTCTTTTTGTAGGAAGTTATGTGTGATGAAGGTTCTTATTTTACTGTTTATATGCAGACTCTTGGGAAAATTCTGAAATTGCTCTCAGTTGAAAAGCAACACAAATGTGTAATTTTTTCCGGCAGAGTTCTAGGTGTATCTGGAATGTCGTAGGCAATTCTAATACTTTGTAACAAGCTTTATTTTTATTTTCAACTATGCCTTCTCTCCTCTGTCTTCCTGATTGTACTTTGGCACTCATGGAAAGAGACAGCAAAATCAAAATCATAGAAATAGCCATTTTCCTTACTCAAGCTCCCACTTCCAGACCTGTGTATTGTTTGTCTCACAGAGAACAAGGCACTCTGAATTGGAAGATTCCATTCATTTTTCTTAGTTTAGTACTCTCTGATGTTACGGCTAAAGCGTAAGGTGATTTATTAGTAAGAGAGTTTGAGGCGATGGTGAAGTTACATTAGAAATCACGTAATCTCGCCCTTCTTATATGTGTGCAGGAGCACAAACCACCTTTCTTTTTCTTGAAAAAAAAAAAAAACAGCTTAGAGCTTGGGGTGGGGCAGAACATACTCTGGCTCTCAGAGGGAGGGGGCAGAGCTAACAAGGGGCTGCCTTCAAAGATGCTTGAAACCCAGGGGGAGTTTCACTACAGTATTTTGGTTCTGGAAGGTCTTTGAAGATTTTTGGATTTTCACTTAACAGGTGGTCCTGTGCCTGCTGCTCTTTCTGCTGATCTGAAGCCGCGCAGCCCCGCATGGCTCCTGCTGCTTGCGTACCTGGAGGTGAGGCCCCTGGAACTGCTCCTTTCTACATTATTTTATTTATATCCAATAATTACTTTTCTTCTGGGAAGGTTACAATCTCCCTTCTCCTCTTCCCCACCCACTACCAACCAGCGCCCCAGGTTTTCACCATCAATACCTGCCCCGCAGTTACAGCAGAGAAAACCCTAAAAGACAGGTAGCGGGAGTGGAAAGTGTCCACTAGATGGCAGAATTGATTAAGCTGAATAGTGCGATCTGCACTGGGGCCTTGATCTCCAGGCACAGAGGCCCGGTGGAGAGGCAGAAAGATGACCCTCTGGGAACGGGGGCTCTACGTTTCCCGCAGCGTGACTCCTGAGCCTCTCGTGGGTGCTCTGAAGTGTTCCTGGTCGCACTGCTGTTACCATCCATAGAGGTGACATAGGGAGTGATGTTATGGTGTCTGGCAGCCTGTTACATATTGTGATGTTGTCACTGGAAGCTAGAGATGCCTCTAATGGTCCTAGTTAGGAAATGGCGAGCCCCAAAGTCCTGACTGTTCACCCATATAGAAAGTCAGACACATTCTTTATGATGTCCCCTGAGGAATACAAGCAGTAGCCCTCATTTAGAGAAATAATATTATCTACCAACTCTGACTGCTCTGCTGTTGCAAACTGGTTTGGTTTTGGTCCTGGTAATTAATGTGTATACACACTAAGTTACTCTCTGTGACATTCTCACGAAGTATCTTCACAGGCTACTTCTAGATCGAAACGAACACCATGAAAAACACAATAAAGAACTCAGTATTCAAAATGAACCGTACATTTTCTTCGCCTCAAGTTTGCTCATTTAGAATCATGAAATAAATAAGATGCTGAGCCAAATAGAAACTCAGTGTGTGCAGACCTAGGTCTGAGCTCTTTGTGTGGGGTACGAGCTGGTTTAGCCTGAGACTTTCTGAAGAGGTGCTGGGAGTACTGCCTTCATGGTTAAGCCTCAGTACTTTTGGGTAGACTTGGATATCCACACTGGCCATTAGCATTGCTCAGCTAGCAGGCAGTTTCCTAACTAATCACCCAATCAGAATGCCTTTGCAATTTAGAATTTCTGCTCAGCCAATAAATTGCTTCAGAAAGTATCTACTGTGGAAATTTCCTGTAAAAATTCTCTCCTGACTTGCTTACAGGGGCAGTGTTGAGAGTTGCTCCAGGTCAATGAACCCATATTTCCTTTAAGCTCCATGTTAGCCTTTTTATTTTAGTTACCAACTCCTTTAACTCATACCTAATGTCCCTGCATCCTGTCTTGCTTAGCTATTCATAAAAGAAACCATTTCACCTATTCAAAAATCTCTCCAATGTTGCAATGAGCGCAGGCGGGGTCCTTTGTTCCATCCCACCTGTCTCCCGGCCGCTGGGCTAGCTTACATTTGAAATAACCACACGGAAGTTGTATTTAATTTAAACACTTCCTGGCCTATTAGCTCTAGCCTCTTATTGGCTAACTCTCACGTATTAGTTTAGCCCATATCTAGTAATCTATGTATCACCACGGGAATGTGGCTTACCGGCATGGGTCTAACCTATGTCCATCTCGGGCCAGGAAATCATGGCGTCTGCCACACTTCCCTTCTTTCCAGAATTCCGTTCTGTCTACTCTGCCCACCTAAGGGCTGCCCTATCAAAAGGCCAAGGCAGTCTCTTTATTTAACCAATGAAAGCAACAGACAAACAGAAGCACCTCCTACACCACTCCAAGTGCATTGCTGTGGAGGAGACTTTTAAAGCAGTAGATTTTTAAAGCACCCCTTGGATACTGATCCTTTTCATTCCTTGGCCTATCCTGTAGGTCAGTCACCACTTCAGGATGAAGACTGCTAAAGAACTCTGCTTTACCATGTGAAATCCAAGTGCTCTTGATTTTGTTCTTGTATCTAGTTCGCTCACAAAATTTTCAGCATCCCAAGTTATTCAAGATCAACACAAAAACCTGTGCAACTCTCTGTAGCTCAGAAAAAAATAATGGCTGGCTTCCACTGAGCAAGCATTTTAATGTAGATTTCTAAACAAGTATTTTATTATAAGTGCCCAAACGGGATCATAACAACAAACTCACCGATAATTCCATGTTTAGCATGAGGGATCCCTACATGCTGACAACCGCTTATAAACAATATACTCAAAACAGTCACTAGGGTGAAATGAAGAGCTTACATTTTTATTATAATTTTCAGTAAAACTAATGAGGTTCCCTATACATGATTGAAAAATACCTTTCTGGTTCCTTAGCTGTCATGCCTGTGCTTGGCTTATGCCCATGACAGTCACGCAGATAGGAAGATTATATTAAAGCCAGAATCAAAGGCAGCAGAGGAAGGAATCAGGCTACATTAATGAAGCATCGAAGCCTCTCTCCAGCACAGATAAACACTAAATCACCAGTTAGATCTCTGGTGATTTCCCACTTGAGAGATGCGAAGGAAACGTCACATTCAGAGCACCAGTGAAGCTGTAGCGAGTTGCCAGCTGAATACAGAGGCTGAAAAATTATTTTAAAGATGATCTTGGTAGAATTTGGTAATACTACAAATATTTGATTCTGCTATGAACCCTGAAGGGTCAGTGACACCATACGGAAGCCCTGGGAGTCCGTAAGATGTGCCCTCAAAGGCACGAGCAACTTCTTTTGTCACAATTAACACAACTTCCTTTATGGCTCCAGGTAGAGAAGAAAACAAAGTGACATAAGATTGCTGTTCTTTTCTCACGTGGCAAGTGATTACATTGGATGCTCTCTCATTCGCTTATGGATAGTGGTGCTGCAATTTAGGCATTCATTACCTGCCAAGTGGGTTAGGTGGGCGAACCACCAGGATAAAATCTGGAACAAATCAGGCTTCGTAGCCCAGAACTAGAGTTTTGGCTTTCTGTCCTTTGTATAAGTTGTGATTCATTTTAAATTGTGTTGTTAATGTGTACTGCAAATTCATTTGCTATTCCTTTAGATATATACACTGTCATTTGCAACATAATTAGGACGTTTCCTTGTTCGTCTTCCGTGTTAGAAGCAGGGGAGTTAAGGATTGGTGAAGCTGATAGTCTTTGTCACTTTTAACTTGTAGTTGAGGAGAGAAAGAAGTGGACAATAATGAGAAAAATAAACAGGCAAGAATAAAAAGACATTGTCTTGATTGTTATTAAAGTAAAATTTGACTTGTAAGCTATGTGTCTCTATATTCACAGTTGTTTCCTGAGCCACAGAAAACAGCTTGGAGGACATGCTGACACAGTGTTGTCTTAGAGGATAACTAACTTCCTATTGGCTGTATTATTTTAGTGAGGAGTGGCAATAATGGTTTAGTATTTTAGTTAAGATCATGGGAAACCATGAGATCTGCACAGGGGTTTGAATAATAGCTTAGTATTAGAAAGTGTGACAGAAACAGAAAAGTAATTCTAAGAGATAAATGGTGAGAATAAAATTCCAGAGTTACACAACTGTAAGATACGTCTTGGGAATAATATTAGACCATTTTATATGGGAACACGGGGGATAAAATTTCAAAAATGAGCGTGAGTCTTTAGTGGTCTGCTGAAGCCCTGGGAAGAATGCCTGCAGATTTTCAGTTCAGGCACGGATTGTTTAGAACACTGTTTTCGGAGATTAATTTGGAAGTAAACATGATTAGGTAGATCCCAGGAATAAATATAGGTATGGGCACAAAGGGCTTGAAGCAGAGTGGAAATATAGGGGAGGAGCGGGGAAATCTGTGATTCAGAGCTGGCGCTGGATATAAGGTAGATAGTGGGGTTTGAAAAAAATGTATCTTCTCTGAATCTCCAGGACTAGGTCAATGGTGATACAGTTAGTTCAAACTGAAACAAGAACGTTTGCTGTAGGGATGTCATGAGAATTGAATGCAAGAATCGAGAAGCTGCTTTTAAACACCTTCCATACAGATGTAACCTGATGCCAGGAAAGGACACCTGAATAGCACCCAACAAGTTTTATTTGCTGATCTCATAAATGGATGAATTATGCACCAAGGAACTTAGTTTGTCGGTATCTGATAGGGGTGGTTCAGAGTGTCAGACTAAGCTGATCTATTACGGTTTGAGTTTCAGATATCTTCAGAAAGCTCCCACGTGGAACGCTCTTAACCATCTTTAGCAGTGTTTGGAGGTGTGGCCTTTGGGAAACAGTTGGATCATAAAGGCTCTAACCTCTTGCGCAGACACATTTACTTCACAGTCCTAGGTTAACGATGGTCTCCCCAATGGCAGAAGCTTCAGGAAGTGGGGCCCGAGTGGAGTGAGTGCTTCATTGGAGTTGTGACTTTGAAAAGTGTGTTTTGTTCCTGGCCCTTTCTCCTCTCTGCTTCCTGGCCAACCTGAAGGGAGTACTGTCCTCCCCTACACTCCACAGCTATGTTGATGCCTAGGCAGAGGAATAAACTCAGTGTGACCAAGGAGTTACAGCCGTGGTTCTCCACCTTCCTAGGGCTGTGACTCTTTAATACAGTTCCTTACGTTGGGGTGGCCCCCAACCATAACATTATTTTCCTGTTGCTACTTTGTAACTAATTTTCTGTTGGTATGAATTGTAATGTAAATAACTGTTTTCCAACGGTCTTAGGAGACCCCTGTGAAAGGGATCATGACCCAGAGGTTGAGAACTGCTGATTTATAGTCTAAAAACCTCTGAAACCATGAGTCAAAGGAAATCCTCTTTTGAAATTGATTTCCTCAGACGTCTTCTCATAGAAATGAAAAGCTGACCAATGCCACCTCCGCGGCAAAAACAGGAAGCTCTGCTGTCTTGATTGAGGAAAACAGAGGTGGGCATAGAATTAGCTGTGGCTATTAGAGGCATCTGGTCCCAAAGGGGAGGTGAATATTGCTGTATCTAATGAGCAAGGCAGGGAGGCTGCTGGAACCAAACAGTGAGGGATAAAGGATGCTGAAAAGGTGTGTATGCAGTACACAGATGCTTTCACAATGCCCTTTCATACAACCGTGCTAAGTGTGCGAATCCTCACCTTAGAAATAAGAAATGGGGCAATTGTTAAAGAGGAAAGTTGGTTTTCTGAGTCAGAATCTGGTATATCTTAGCTACAGCACCTATACCTCAGTCTTAGCATGGTCACATACTGGGAGAGTCAACTTTTTCTGGATCTTGGTTCCTATCATAGGATGTACAAATATTTAACTTATAAAAATGCTGCAAGGATAGAACAACTGCATAAGTCTAATAATAGTTATTATTATTAACTATAGATATTAGTGAGATTATCAATAAGCTAATATAAATGTCAAGTTGTATAATTCTACCTAGACGTGAAGGAACTTAAATGTGATTGACATATCTATAAGTATTTGTTATAAAATTTCCAAAATATGGCCCAAATACTTCCTCCATTTGACTTACTCTTATTATGCAAAAATCCCCAGCAGTATTGTATAGTTGGGCCAGATAAAGGGCCTTATTGTTAGCATTAACTTTTGACACTTCCGTATTTGTGTATCTTGTATTGTGATCACACCCAATAACTGTCTGTTTACATGACCACAGCTGCTATGAGGTCCTGTGTATATCTGTGCACGTAATCACAGCTGCTGTGGGGTCCTGTGTATATCTGTGCACGTGATCACAGCTGCTGTGGGGTCCTGTGTATGTCTGTGCACGTGACCACAGATGCTGTGGGGTCCTGTGTATGTCTGTTTACATGACCACAGCTGCTGTGGTGTCCTGTGTATGTCTGTGCATGTGAC
>JAQHUG010000036.1:7836817-7850032 GCA_028555095.1 Dicrostonyx torquatus
CGCCATGATATGATTCAGAAGAGGTTGACATCATTGGTGTGATACGCCATGATACGATTCAGAGGAGGTTGACGTCATTGGTGTGATACGCCATGATACGATTCAGAAGAGGTTGACGTCATTGGTGTGATACGCCATGATACGATTCAGAAGAGGTTGACATCATTGCAGGTATTTGTTTCTCAGCGAAGAGTGGCCATTACCATTTCCTTCAGGAGGAGGAAGCTATAAAGCTAAGCTATTGTGATAAAGTCAAGAAAGGTGCTTTTGCCTTTTATCTGTATGGAACTTTTAGGGCTACCACTTTAGAGATGCACTTACTAATTTTGTACTTATTTCACCAGATAGCTCAAACAATATCAATAGTGAATTTGTTTACAGTATTCTATAGCATTAGCCTAGTTAGCTAAATACTGAAGGGGAAAACCCTGTTCTCTAAGTTCTAAAGATGGCGATTAAAAGGTCATATTGGGTCATCCTTTTCAAGTTGCATTAACTGTAGAAGGAGTTTCACAAGCTGTTATTCCTGAACAATATTTTTACATATTGTATGACTTCAAAATTAGTCAACATCATGAATAACTCTGTTGTATTTATTGGATTGTATTTATTGGGATGTATTTATTTGTACTGCAATAGGAGCACTAGGAAAACCGTTAGCCACATACACATACTGTAGCAATTATATCCAGGATCCAGGGAAGAGACGCTGGTTCTTCCTGAGATTATAATTACTTCTTAAATGCTGAGAAATCCATTTTTTTACTAATAGTATTCATTTATTGGTTTTTTTATTTCAATTCTCAATTTCCTCATAGTTTGGAAATTTCTAATTATTTTTGTTCTCATCTTGTTCTTGGTTTGTCTTTTGAGAGGCATGTTTTTCTTCTTGAATCTCTGTTTTTATATAGCCAAGGTTGCTGAGCTTGCTTCAAACTCATGATCTTTTCCCCACCTCATGAACACTAGGATTGGAATTTTTTTTTAAAAAACAATAAGCTTTACACTTATTTATTTGAGAAAATCTTACTTTGTAGCTGTGCCTGGCCTCAAATTCACAGCAAACTACCTGCCTCTGCCTTTTGAGTGCTGAGATCAAAGGCATATGCTACCACACCTGGCTATTTATAGTTCTGTGTATGTGTGTGTGTGTGTGTGTGTGTGTGTGTGTGTGTGTCTTTGTATGGTGCATACATGTGCATTGAGGTACCACAGAGCCCTTGAAAGTTACCTGACATGTGTGCAAAGAACCAAACTTGCTTCCTCTGCAATGGCAGTGTCTACTCCTAAACCCCAGGGTGTGTCTAAGGAACTGTTTTTGGCAGGTTTTATAAATACTATGTTCTGGGTAATGAACTTTTATACATGTACACATGTGAGCTCATATAATTTTTATAATGACTCTGATATTGACATGTCAATCCCAGTTGTGAAGATGAAGTAAGATGTAGGAATAGGTGTCATCACATACATATGTGTGTGTGTGTGTGTGTGTGTGTTTATTATTTGAGAGGAGAAGCTGTGAGAGGGAAAGAAGATTCTTAAGCCAAAACTATTTGGGGACCATAAACATACTCTCTCCAAGGAATCAGTTCATTAAAATTAAGAAAATTTGCCAAGAAAACACAGTAGAAAACTGGCAGAGGCAGAATTTGAATCCATTCCTTTAGGACTAAAGTTTTTAAAAAGTTCCATCCCAGTGCACTTGGGATAGTCTTACATATCTATAAGAAAACATGAGGAGAGAAGAACCAGAGGTCTCTTTATACACTATGGCAATGCTAAATTAGACACCATGAATTGTGTCTGTGGGTATCCAACTGGAAACATGTCAGGTTTCCAGAAACACTTCTGGATGTGCCATGACTCTTGAGACATTACAATTTCAGATACATTTCTTTAGATGATAAGGAGCTTCTTGCCTTTAAAAATCAACAGCTAGGATATCCTAATGCTGTAAGTCTGAAGAAGAACCCAACAATTCAAATTTCTATCAAATTTTCAGATGATGTTAGTCTGTTAGTCCACAGACAGAGCTTGTCTTAGGTAAGGTTTCTATTGCTGTGAAGACACACCATGACCATAGTAACTTTTATTAAGAAAATATTAGATTGAGGTAACTTCTTACAGTTTCAGAGGTTCAGTTCATTTCCACCACAGTGTGGAGCATGGTGGTATGCAGGCATATCTGGCGTTGGCTATATCTTGAACAGAAGGCAACAGAAAGTAGACGGAGGCAATGGGCATAGCTTGGGCATATATGAGACCTCAAAGCCCACCCTCTGTAACACTTCCTCCAACAAGATCATACCTACTCCAACAAAGCCACATCTTCTAAGAGTGGCAATCCCTATAAGATTATGGGAACCAATAACATTCAAACTACACAGAGCCCATTACTGTAGATAGAAAGTTATAGTAGTCAAAGGCAAGCTTTCTTTTGCCCATTTTCATGTGCATAAGCATGACAATCTCTACTTTTCACCTTAAATAAATAAATCTCTCCTTGTACTAAACAGAAATGAATGCAAAGACTCATAGCTGTCCACAATGCTTAAAATTAAGGTCATCTGAGAGCCTGACCCTAAATGAGATATTTACACCTCCTCAAGACTCAGGATACATCATGGAAGAGGAAGCAGAAAGAATGTAAGAGCCAGCAGTGAAGGAGAAGGGTTGCAAAATGTCATCTTTTAAGCATGACACAGCCATGGCAATCATGAACTCATAGCAGACATGCCTACTGAATGACACACATAGTGGGCCCACCCAGCCATCAAATATGGGTAGGGAAGTGGCTCACAGAACCCAGTTGCTTACTGCTAACACATTGACACGTAACAGATTCTGAGAGATGGATGTATAGTATCTAGTTGCTTCATTTCTGGTGAGACTACCAGACTCATGTGAGTCAGTTCCAAACTCAGCCACACAGATATTCCTGATAAAGTCTGGAGGACACCGAATAAAACAAACACTAGTAAAAATGGTAAGATTAGCAAGAAAGGGGAGAGCTGTTAGTGAGAAGAGGGGGATGAAAAAGACTCAGCAACTAGAATAATGTTGTAAATACAAGGATCTGTGCATTCAGGTCACCTAACTCTTTCATTGTCTATTAATTTTAGTTTATCAATATGTGACCAGAAATTTTATGGTATTCAAAATGAATAGTGCCAGAAACAACTTCTAAGCATACACATTAATTCCTTAAATTGACTAATGCAGCTTTGTATCAACATGAGTCCACATTCAGGTACTTGGTAGGCAGACTTCTACCTAGAGGTTTCTATCTATCCACCAGACCGGGAATGGGAGAGGCAGGGTTATCTGTGTTATGTAATGTGGATAGTATTTGCCCTGTTTGTTCCATATCTCCAGTAGTCTGAGTGGTCTATGCTTTCAGTACACGTCAAAGGACAGAAAATACACAGTTGATCCTATTGCTCTGTCAGCATGAGCTACCGACCTGCAATCTGACTTCTCTGAAGGTAGAAGTCATGTACCAGTCTACTTTGGAGAAACCCTACACCGGGCCAGGAGATCCATAAAGATGATATAGAGTTTGAACCTCCAAGAGCATTTCTATATTGCAATGTGATCTGGGATGATATATATGCCAACATAAACTGAAAAATGAGATCAGGTGGTAGACTAGACTTTAGGAAGAACTGGAGACAGATGATGGAAGCTTTTGTTACCTATTATCTCCTCTGCATCACTCAGCATTTATTCTTAGTTTAATTAAGAGAAACATGAGGCAAAATTTTGATTAGAATATAAAACAGACAAGTAGACCAAGGAAGACAGAAGAGAAATTATGTTAAGTATGTTGATTTAAAATATTCATGAAATTTGGGGTGTTAGAGAAGGCATTCAGAACAGTGAAGTGAAAGTGTAATATTTAGATAAATACAGTTAGAACCAATGGCAGCAAATTAGAACAAGGGAGAAGTTGGATCTTTGACTGAACTGATGATTATACATTAAGATAAAACTTCATTTTTGAAGAGAGGAACAGTGGAAATGCTCAAAGAAAGTGTAGGTTTTTGTTAATGTCTTAGAAAGAAAATAAAGAGGCTTAACTGTGATCTACAATCTGGAAGCCATAGAAGAACATATTGACAACCTTGTTACATAAAATTAAAAATACATTCCCAAGATAAAAACAAATCTCAAATGAAAAACTTTATGTGCAAAGTTAAAAGACAAATGTCAAATTAAGAAAATATATCAATATCACATGTTAGACAAAAGAATTATTCTTTATAAGGTGTAAGTAGCAACTAGAAATTGAGCTGAAATGGGCCATTAATCCAACAGAATAAATGGGCAGTTCACAGAAAAAGAAATATGACTGGCACTTAAAATGTGTAAAGAAACTGCAATAAAAGAAGAAAAATGGGAATTGGAACTATACCTTTTCACATACCTCACACTGACAAAAAGGAAAAAATTTGTTACCATGCTGTGTTGATCAGAGCCCCAAGAAACAGATGCTGTTTCCTGGTCAGAATACAGCCTGGTAGACACATTTCCTGTTAAACACAGTGATCCTGCTTCTCAGAATCTAAACCATAGATACACTGCCTCGATCAAATGAGTCACTTACAAGGCTAATCACGGTGTAGTTGCTCTTAACAGCATAGAAATAAGACAGGAATGTGTGTACGGGCCATACCATAGCCTCAAATTGGAATAAGATGCCTCTTGGCTTAGGATGGGTTTATGTTCTTATAAACTCAGTGTAAACTGAAAACTTGTAAGACAAAAATGCATTTATAACTTTGCCTCCTGAAAACCCTATCTGCCAACAGATGACACTAAAGTGTCAATGTCCCCCTTGTAAGTCTGTGACTGAGAGTGTCCTGCCAGTGCCCAGCATCTGAAGAGAATTTTACACCAAATAATGCCAATTTTAGAAAATATCAGAATTCAGAATTAGAAAAATAGATTATACTGGATAAGTTTGAGTTTTACACAATTCTAAAGTTGAAAATGTCTAATTTGAGTGATTGTTTTGAAACAGTATTAATTATAAAGCCATAAAGAGGAGGTAAGGGATTCTATGACTCCATAGTGGAAGTGATGCCCAGATACAGTGTTAGTGAGAGCAGGTCAGACACATAGCACGCCACCTCTGTCACACACAGAAGGAGGGGAAGAGTGCATTAACTCAGGCAGAGAACGCCATCTGGATCTGACAAAAATTCATTTCCTAGAAAGATGAGGGACTAGTAGTGATGATGTAGAAGTTATCAGACTTACTGCCTGTCAAAAATAAAAGAATCTGTTGGGGTGAATATGATCAAAGTATATTGTATGAAACTATAAAAGAATGGAAACTCTTATTAAATAAAATGACCTGATAATGTAAGAGAAAATGAAACTAAACTATTATTGGACTTAAGAACTTTAGAGGTGCATGTTAGCCTGTACATTAATTCATCTTTAAGGTGAAGAAATCTTGACCATAATCTAGTACAGTATGCTAATGCTTCAAGTATGATGCCATGGAGTAACTACTGAATTATTAGCATATAAGTGTAAAGAGTACTTTACACAAATTTATGGTGAGGTTAGTTTATATGATTATTGTTAGATACATGTTTCAAAGGTACTACACAGAGAATCCGTAGCTGGTGGACATGTTCCTTTAAGCACTGGAAGATACAGATTTGGGCTTTTTTTCAAAGCCCAAGAGGAGGCTGAGAGCTATGAAGATCAAGGAGCCCCTCAGATTAAAGCCATGCTTTCACTTATCGATTTGTCAGCACACATTGTGAATTTACTGTAAGACAGCCAATGCTAGATCACCAAGACGACATGATGGCTGGACCTTAAAGGATTCCATGACATACATATCAAATGCATAAATAACTTACTGAACATACCATCCCATACTTGAAACATATTTGGAAATCAGAAATATCTCCATACCCAGAAATAATCAGTTTAAGAAGTAGAGCATTCTAGAGACCCTATATGTTTATCTTTGCCTCCTCTGGACCTCTTGGGCTGAGTAGGGTTATCAAATAAAGGTGTCACTGGAGGGGCACGTCGGCTAGCGGTTCAAATCTAGACTTCACCAGTTACTACTGGATGGGACTGAGCATTGTATTTCAGAGAAGAGAATGCCCAAGAGTAGTGCAGACCATCAATTCGTGAAGAGATATTTTGATTTAATGGAAAAAGTGATAATTTAATTTCTCCCTGTCAGGGCAAAAAGAAACACCCCAAAGAGGTGACATTTCCCAAATAGCAGCGATGCCTAGTGGTAGAGGACAAGAAGGTATGCATGAAAATAGATTTCAAGATCGAGGTCTATCTGGCTGGGAAAAGACCTGCTAGCAGAGAAGAGAGGTAATGCTGACCTGCCCACTCTCTATAAGCATCAGCCTCTTTTTCCTCCTCTAAGGAAGCGTACCTTGGTAGGTGCTACACAGGCCACATGAATTTAACAATACGGAGGGATGTGAAAAAAGAAAAAGCATGAAATTGTTAGAAACATTGGAGTGACAAGATGAGTTCATTAAAGCAATGAAAATAAATATCAGTCTGGAGAGACGGCTCTTTGATTTAGACTACTTGTTCTTGCATAGGACCTGTGTCCAGTTCCCAGCACACACATGGTGGCTCACATCCCACTTATAACTCCAGTCCTGGAGTACTGATATCCTTTTCTGATCTCTATAGACACTAGACATGCATGTAATAAACATGCACACATGCTGAGAAAAGAGTCATACACACAAAAATAAAATATTTTTAAAAATTAGAAAAAAGTCAAGACTCACATTCCACAAACCTGCTAGGTGTATTCTTAATGCACAAAGTGCGCAGATCATATTGGCAGAGGCCCTGGACACATGGGATGCCATGATTAATGAAATAATTGAATTTGTCATCACTTTTCATGGGGATTTATAAAAATAATTTTTTCAAAACTTGAATTTAGTTCAATTAAAGTTAAGAAACTCTTAGTATATCCATTGCTGTCACCGGGGATACAGAATATCCTTTGCAAGCTTTTGATCTCACTGATGATATTATAAGATGCATATGTATATGTTTATGTACATATATGCATATATATCTATTTAAATTAAAGCTTTTGAGAATTCCATGCATGAGTACTCTATTCACATCTTTTCCACTCCTTCCCCTTCATCTCACCCCGTAGCCTCCAAGTCCCTCAATCCATGACCTTTTCTTATTAAATTACTATTTTTTATATTGATAAAATAATTTGAAATCTAAGTCAGAGGGGAATTTGAGGATGAGTTTAAATGCATCAGGCAGTGACAGAAAGCAACAGGGCAGGCAAGTGTGAGGTCTCAGAATTCTCTTGGAAGAAGAAAGGAGGGAAGAAAAGAAAGGTGTGCTTTGTCTGAAGTACAAATGGATGCACCACGGAGGACTAAGTAGGCACAGAAAGAATGAATTCCCAGGGCCATTAATCCTTGTAGGTTTTACTGAAGAAAATGCAAATCCCTTGTTTACAAAAATACAGTCCTGCCTCTCAGGGGTAACATGGATCTTGGCTATGAAAGCAATGCTCCACTCTTTGGCCCAAACAAGAAGGAAATATTTCATATTTTTCTTATTTGTATAATTGCTTTGTGTGGTATAGAATATTTAAAACAGGAAAGAATAACTAGTAATATTAACTGGTACCAGTAGACCTGTTAGCTTTGTGGCCTTAAAGGAATGGCTAAAACATTCATTGTTATCAGTGTATGTTTTAATTTGGTTAGTTTTGGGGCCAGGAAAAAGGAGCTAATCATATATCCTATCATTGGTGTGCTCTGTAACCTTACCGACCATTTACAGTATCTTCCATTATGTCATGTTCTTGTATGTTATTAGTTCAAATAGTCTTCATCCCTTATGGAATGGTCAGTGCTTTATCTCTAACCAACAAGGAAAATGAAACGGAATGATTTGAAACTGAGTTACAAGCAGCTTAGATATTTTCCACCATAGTACTTAAAATGGACCACCTTTAAATTATTTTTAAATTCCTTATCTATCTCAGTCTTACTAACTACTGACCACACCATTTGTCTCAGACGAAGCTCGTACGATAATTATATGTCTCTACCAGTGCCTGGGGAACAGATGCCTACAAGAGATCTTTTCATTTCCTTTCTCCTTACCTTATGTTTCCCTATTTCAATCTTAAATTTAAGCCATGTGTAGAAGGTGACCAAATGACAGAATTTAGTCCCTGCTTGCCAGTGGACAAGTAATGAAGACAGGGAGGTGCCCAGAATCAAGCCATTACTCTTAGGACACAGGACTTCGAGGAGATGAGCTGGAACTGACCTGGAAGTCTCCTCCATAAGCACTAGTTCTCATCGTATCTGAAGTTGCTCTCCAAGCTGCCAATGGAGAAAATCGATCACAACAATATCCAGCATGGCAAGATTCCAAAAAAGCAGTTTGGGGCCAACCAAGAGATGTCTAATTGAGCCTGAGACCTACACAAAAGAAGGGAATTCATGTATGCTACTTCTAAGCTAGTCAACTACTTGCAGCTGGAAAGACCACAAGACCAATGCTGCTGCCTTCCTATATTGGTATTATTTCTATTTATATTTATTACATAAATATATTAATATTCTTAATATTTACCCCTACACTCACTGGTAAATGTAGCTCTCACTCCTCACCAAAGAAGATTTTTGTTTTGTTTTGTTTTGTTTTTACAGAAAAAGGAGACCATTACAGAAATCCAGATTTGGTCAAAATGCAGAGAACAATTGCCCATGCCCAAGTTTGACTGCTATGACTACAGCTCAGCCCCTGTACTTAAGGCTTAGGGAATGTCACAGGACATGGGGTGAAAAGGTTGTAAGAGCAGAAGACCAGACCATCTACTCTAAGATTGTGTTTTCTATATATGAAAGGGGGTTGCATCCATGACGTCTCAGTACGACTGTTTAAACAAGATCTACATAATGACAACATAATTTGTCAACATGAATGGGGGAAATCTTGCGCCCCACCCTAGAAGACTGGCTATAGGAAATCAATGGCCGCTGAGAGAAGGAGCATCGGCCCTACAAAAATGCAGGAAGTTGGATGTTGAATCTTTAGTATAGCAGCTTGTCAGGAGTGCAAGTGCTAGTAGGAACCTCAGAAAGATGGGACCGTGCTGCACGGGGAGGTGACAAAACTTCATAGGAGTGGGGAAGTCACTGAGGGGCTATTTGCATCTCAGAGGAAGAAAACGTAGAAGAAAGAAATGTGTAAATGGAGAAAAAGCTTCATGTCTGGTTTCCGGACATAGCTTAGGAATGTAAGCACATAGAAAATGGGAAGTACC
The DNA here is from genome assembly GCA_028555095.1 of Dicrostonyx torquatus. Classification (NCBI taxonomy): domain Eukaryota; kingdom Metazoa; phylum Chordata; class Mammalia; order Rodentia; family Cricetidae; genus Dicrostonyx; species Dicrostonyx torquatus. The sequence continues at coordinate 7,846,146 of JAQHUG010000036.1, forward strand.
ACGGAAATAAGCTGTGGGCCCATCGGGAAGTCCTGTGGACACATGCTGCGAGCCTGAGTGACGAACTCTATTGAAGGATGTGGTCAGTTTTTGCATTGGCAGTCGTGTGCAGATAGCATGATTAATGAACATGGAAGCCAGGCCAGGAGTCTATAAAAGACTCAAAGTTTGAACGTGAACAGCAGAAGTGAAAAGGTAGAATAAAATATGTGGTGAAAAATAATTCCTTCAAATACGATCTCAGTGTAATAATGAACGAAATTTTAGGTGATGGCGAGGATGGAATTTTACATTGATTTGATCAGCACACAGATGCTAACTAAATGTTCATTATCACATTTAATTGATATTTTAGAATGACATTTCTTTTTAAAAGAGATATAATCATTAATTTTTATGTTATTTTTAAGTTTTTTACATTTTCTTCAATTTTGAGACTCATAGGTGCTTGCAATGAAATATGATGTATGTACTCTCTGTCTCCCCCTCTAAACTACCACTGTATCCCCCTCCAGGATGTTCCCTTTCAACTTCATGTTTTTTTTTTTAAATGATCTCCTGTTAATGATACCCATATGTTCAGGGAAGTGGGACCATTCACAGGATCAACCTACTAGTGACCATATCCTCAATAAAGAATGATTTTCTCTCCTTCAGCAACTATCTATTTCCAATTATTTCTAGGTTGGGGTGGAGGCTGGAGTCATTTGTCTGCTTCACGCTAGGATCAAGCTTAGCTTGATCAAAAGTCAGTGCACAGGTGACCACAGTCATTGTGAGGCCGAGACTGTAGCAGCCACGTTACACGCGTCAGCATGGCACTTCCACAGCTTACACTTGTTCATATTGTAGATATCTTTAAAGCAATACCAAATTTAGGAAGAGCTGAAGATATTCATCAGTAGAGGGTTTGGCGTTAGGTCAGACGTGAGCAATCGTTGTTTTCATGACAATGATGAGATCATGGCATGTTTATTTTCTATTTACATGCCTATTTTGATGAAATATGTGTCTAGATCTTTTGCCTATATTTAAATTTATTTATATTGTTGAAGTTTTAAAGATTTTGTATATTTTAGTTATAAATTCTTAATCAGATAGGCTTTACATAGCCATTTCTGTTAAGTCTTTGATTTGTCTTTTCATTTTCCTGGCACTATCTCAAGTTATTATGTCTTTAAATGCTATCACTACTAGGATTATGGTTCCTTTCCCCTGTCCTGAAAGCTTTTAAAAAGAGAAAAAAATAAAACCTTTTATTTGATGGACATTTAAAAATGATATCCATGAATATTACAGAAAATAGCAAATTTTTTATCATGTCACAGTTTTATCTTCAATTTGAACCATGGTCATTACAAGAAGTCTAGACTCACAGATATTCTCTATCATATATTTAATTTGGAAGAACTTTAAATCTTTGAGAAATGACAAAGGAAAGCGACACATCTTTGAAATTGGACATCAATCTGCCTGCCTGGGCTTTCGAAGCACAAGAAAATAGCATTTCAAATAGTAAGCTGTCTCTTTTATTTATTGATCTACAGCTAGAAATAAGGATATAGTAAAATGCTCTCTCAGTATCTTTTTCACTGTATGAAAACAGGGTTACAGATCAATTGATTTACCATCACCATTGATTAGGTACCTTCCCTACTATCTCTATTGTGACACGAGACATGCAGTCATATAGATCTTTCATTAGGAAAGTCATTGAAAAGCTAAGGTTCATTGCATGCTTAAATGTTTTGTAGCCTACTCATTAAGCCATTAGCCAACCATTAATACTGCTTAGCCTCAACCCTTACAGATAACATAAGTTATTGCCACTTTATCTTCTAGCTGCACCTTCGGAAAGTGAACACCTGCACAATTTTGCTACAATCTGACTTAAATGTTCACAGACAGGGGAATGGTTTCAGATAGCTAAGCTATTTGCACTAATAAAATTTATATGTGTATACATAAAGAGTGGAAGATAACACGGATCAATACAAAGAATTTGTTATCTGGTATAACTTAAAATTGCTTCTCTCGCCACGCAATTTGCTTTAGTATTTACTGCATGTTATCGTTACTATCAATAACATTCATTGCAACAAGAAATTTTCTATCTGATGTGCTGAGCCAAAAACAATAACAACAGAAAAGTGACAGCTCTCCAAAGAGAAGTTAATTACTTTATAACTTTAATATCTCTGCATTTATCTTTAAATTCAAATGCCTGGATGCTCACATATGACATCTAATGATCAGCTGTCTTCCTTGAAATGAGGCCAGAGAAATTTGAGTCTTAGTTATTTTCAATAGCATAAGCAAGAGTTTAGACGTTTTGTGAAGTATAAAAGAAGTAATAATTCCATCCAATTATTTACATTCTCTTGTTGTTAATATGCCCCAGAACCAACTAATATACAACTATATACAGATATTGAGTGCTTGCATATAACTCTTTATGAAACTTGTTTTCAAGTAGCCTTTTTTACAGAAAATTTGATTGTAAATCCAGAATCAATGAGTTCTCTTAAGTCTAGAATAAAGCAGTTGAACACAAACCCATAACTTTAGGGACAAATATGCTTCTGAGGAAGCGAACCAAGTAGAGCACGTGATGAGAAAAAACTATAAATAGGTCTCATTGTCCAAATTAAAGATAATAGGAACCACAAGGGATTCTGCAGAGCAAGCAAATGTAAGCGACCTTTACCAATGAATCAACAGAGGGACAATCCTATGTAGATCTAGTGACTACATAAAATCCTGTCTCTCAGCATCAGTTTGGTCAAATCAGAGCCAAACATCCTTCTGTTTCTCAGGTTTTCACTTTCACTTATTTAAACCTTTAGAATTTTTAGGTCTTTAACAATTAAGCACTGGGTTATGTGACATCACATAGATGAATGAAAGTTAGGTATGAACAATCCCATTATTGTAAGTGGTTTACAAAAATAGCATATAAACTCAAATCAACCTAAAGGGACAGCCTTGCAAGACCTAAAACATCCAATTATAGTTTGCATTTATTAAAATCATTTATAATGGCTTGTTCTTTCTCCATGGGCAGTCAGAGGAGCCTTGTAAGCAGGTAAATGTGATAAACAGGAAACCAGTGCCTTGGGCCATACCTTTTGGGGGCGTTTTAATTATTTTCAGTGTGCAATACGGACAATGACACAGGCGCAGAGAATCACGCACATATCTCTTTGTTGAAAATCCGCCCTGTATCCAGAGGCATTAGAGAGGGTGGGGGTGAATTTAGAAAGAATCGAGCTTCTATGTCCTGGAAAACGAAAGGACTCGGGTGCAAGGACGCATGGCTTTCAACGGTAGCTGATCCGCGTGCTCACAGCCCAAGCATCTGCCTACCACATCCCCTGTATGTTATTCAGAAATGTGAAGGCTGGAATGTGAAATTTTTAAATAAAGACAAGAAATGATCTCCTTTCTTTGTTCAGTACAGCTGACATACAAGACTAGATTTTCTACCCACAAAGCAGGTCCGCCTTTTCCTCTTCGTTTCTCAATACTGACTCGGAAGAACTGTGATTCATAGTAGATACATGGATGTCTTGGCTAGGCCAGTGAGGAGAAAAGACAACACACGGAAAGGGCATTAGTCACAATGTTGGCTCTCTACCCCCTTCAGAGCATCTGTATTGCTCCGAAAATATCATGGGCTGGAAAGTTCTGCTAGCAGGCACAGGATTCTTGGTATTTCCTGGGGTGGCGCTAACAAGCTGGGGGACTCGGGCAGCTGGGATTCTGGGTATGTGGGGGACAGAACCCAAGACTGGGGACATGGGGTTGTGGTGCATGCCACAGGGAGGAAATCCCAGATTGCAATCTCTCTCTCTCTCTCTCTCTCTCTCTCTCTCTCTCTCTCTCTC
>JAQHUG010000036.1:7875279-7898434 GCA_028555095.1 Dicrostonyx torquatus
ATTGTTTTAATAAAATGCTGATTGGCCAGTAGCCAGGCAGGAAGTATAGTTGGGGAGACCAGGCAGGAAGTAGAAGCAGGGCAATGGGAACAGGAGAATTCTGAGAAGAGGAAAGTCTCAGTCTGCAGTCATCACCCAGACACAGAGGAAGAAAGATGAGAATGCCTCACTGATAAAAGGGACCAAACCGCATAGCTGACACAGACAAGAATTAAGGGTTAATGTAGGATATAAGAGTTAATAAGAAGCCTGAGCTAATAGGCCAACCAGTTTATAATTAATGTAAGTCTCTGCATATTTCTTCAGGATAAATGGCTGTGGGACCAGGAGGGAAAGAAATTTCAGGCAACAACCATGCTTTCTGCCATGATGATAATGAATTGAACCTCTTAACTGTAAGTCATTATCTTAATTAAATGTTTTCCTTTATAATAATTGTCATGATCATCATGTATCTTCATAGCAACAGAAACCCTGACTAAGACATTGGGTCAGTAATCTGCTCTTGTGAGCTTCTTTCTTTTCCTCAATACAAAGAATATATTCATGAATCTTGTCTATTCTCAGTGAGTTATTTTCTTTATTGTCTAAAGTCTGGACTTCCCTTACTTCAGTCTATAGTCTAAATTACAGATTATGGGTAATTAAAACAGCTTCAAAAGATTCTTTTCATATCTTCAGAAGTGTTTTGGTTTCTTCCCTATTGTCTCTTGTGGTTATCCAATTTGTCTTAGAGACTTCTATGTGATACATGCATAGCAGAGTGTCAGAGAGAAATATGAAGACTAGGGTCATACTATGTTGGTGAATTGTCTATTGCAATTCTGAAAGCATACCAAGAAAGTCACTTCTGAGAACATATGACTCAAATACTGGAATTTTGACTAGAGGAGGTCAGGAAGTGAAGAATGATGAAAAAATAGGCACATGAACAAGAAAGCTGTGGTCAGGTGGGAGTGTTTACTCTGATGGTGAATACCTACTACCATAGACAAACTGTAAGTTCTTTGTGTTTCTTAGGCACAATACAGTGGAGAAGAGTAAGCTAGTTTCTTTAGGTGAGAAAATTGCAGTCAATTGTTTTAATATTTGGACCAGAAGAAGAAGGCTTTACCTACTTTAAACCTCGTCCAAATAGGAAAAACTTTACAATTTCCCATTGGTCCAAGGTGTTGGTCTTTGTCATGACTGTGCTCGTGTCAACAATGTACATTCAGGATTTCACACACTCAGGGCTTCCTCTGCTTATGACAGTCCTCCATAATGTAAATGGTGGCTTGATGTTCTTCTTAATTCCTCTTCTTTTAAAAAACTGAAAAGACCTGTAGGAGGTAATTACATCTCAGTCAGTGACTACAAGATAATCACATAGGAAACAAAGCATTCCCAACTGAGCAAAGAACACACAAGGTGAAAAGGTATAAAATGGCTTGATCCAAAAGAATCTAAAGAAATTTGGTCTTCAGAGTCTAAGCCTCAAGGTAATAACGTTGGAAGAGGTGACTACAAAGACAAGATGGAAACAATGGATCTAACTGTCACACTGTTAAGGAGAGTTCTCCTTGTGTTGGGTAATCTCAGAATGCAGAAGTTTATGTGGATTCATTTAGTAGAAATTGTGGTCATAGAACAGCTGTGTAAGGAAGTGGGAGGTGGTACAGGTTACTCCGAGCTAAGGATTTTACTGGCTATTTCACTGTGACTGCTCACTCAGTCTCTGAGGGTATCTTCTGAGAACACTCATGAAGAATGAAGACAAAATACAGCCTTATTAGGAACAGAGGGGCAAAAGTGTTGTCTGCCATATTCCAATTGTTATTAGTCAAAAGTGTGACCTACATGCCTGTGAAATTTTAATATTTTCATAACATCTCAGTGAGGAGTTTTCTGCTTTGGAAACTATAATGGTCCAGAAACTGAGCTGTTTATATTTGACCCTCCTATTGGAATTAACCATAGACTCCACACAGCATCCTTACCTCAAAAAAACTCCTACCACCATTAAATCTACAGGCTATGCAGGCTGAGGACTGTGGAAAATTGTGCAATAATTTTAGAATCATATTTAGAATCCTGTTTTGCTAGCTAACCTCTAGGTTGGATTAGCATTAACAAATGTGCCATGCACTACTCCAAGGGATTGAACAAATACTCTTTTTTTCCTAGTAGACGGAATGTTATTTCAGAGGTTATTAGTGACAAGAGAAAATGTGTTTGTTGCCTGCTCACAAACCACTCATTATAACATTTCTGACATTTGTATGGGTATTATTTCCACATACATCAAGCTGGGTCTCTTCTAATTCACAGAGGACACCAACTACATGAAAATAATTCCAGGACTCTCAGGCTTAGGTTTAGTGTTCTGTCTCCCAAGACTACCTTCCTTCTCCAGATGCCAGTCACACATTTCAGATTGTATTCCTTACTTCTAACCCACAGTGTGTAGCCCTTTTTTTGGTTTGGTTCTTTTCCTAGAGTGACTTGCAAAAGTCATGGGAATTGTTCACTCATGTTTGTTCATGAGAAAGAATGCTACAGAAGATACGATGGACAACAACCAGAAGGTACCGACACACAGGACATACCGTGTGATCAGGAGTGCAGAACAGCCATGTCCCTTCCACTAAACTTTTCACCTCTGTGAGTTCTCCTACACCTTATTTGTTCAAGTTTTATGCAGATTCCATTGCACAGCTATGGCAAGGTGAATCATCATGGGCCACTGAGCTCATCTCAGTCTGCAATGGCTTTTGCTTCTCTGTAGGTTGGTACATGGGACTGAATGTCCTAAAATTGTAATCATGTTTTGATCTGTCTCATAATTGGACTTGATTTTGATGTTACTTAGAGGTAACTAACCACAGGACTAGTCATCTCATTATCACATAGAGAATAATTATCACTTTGGGGATGCCAAAGACTTAAAAATCTAACTTTGAAAACAATGCTGTGTTTGATAGTGACAGTTCTAAATAATCCTGATTTTCTTGGTTAGTTTGCAAATTTTAGCAACAATATTTATTAGAAGATTTGAAATAAGAAGAGGTTGGGCAGCTCAGTGGAGGAGTAGTTAGTTGCCTAGCAAGAACCAGGCCAGGGGATTATCTTCAGCACCTAAGAGAAAAATAAAGAAAAGCAATAAAACATTAATGTGGCATCTGAATTAATGATGATTTTGTGTTCCATATTGTTGTAAATATCCAATACTCTGTGTACATGACTATGAACAGAGAATGCATGATTTTAAACTGCATGAGAAGATTGCAGGTTGCCCAGATTTTACAGGCACTTAGAGTTAAGACACTTTCAACTTTAGAAGTGTTGTGCAATTTGAAGCTGGGGATTTAAAAGTTGGACTGTATTTTACATGAGATACACATGAGACTTTGAGGACAAGGGATGGGAGGTTATCGTCTTAAAATAATGTGTTTGTGTGTCAAGTTGACAAGTGGTAGAATTGTATTGGTTAGTTTTATCAACCTGACACAACTTAGAATCACTTGAAGTATAATGAAAATGAAGACACAAAGAAACAAACTTTGCCTTCAGTCACTGAGCACTGCACCTGAAATTGTACTTATTTGGAAAATGAACAATGCCTTCTCTAGGCCAAGGTTTATAATTGTATTCTGTCAGAGCTCCTTTTATTAAATTATGCATTTTGACTACATTTCTGTTATATTAGTATCATTTTGCCTGAGATTCTGTATAAACCTTGAGCTGAACCCCATATTCCTATTAATAAAAAAAATCCGTTATGGTAGGTCTTTCTGGACTTGGCATCTAGCACAGAGGTACATGTAGCTCCCTTTTGACTTCTATTTGCTACCAGCTGGGTTCTGAAATTCCAGACTCCAATTATTACTATAGACATTAAATTTCATCTATAAGCTGATTCTTAAAGAAGCAGGTGCTTCTTACTCTTACGAGAACTTTTCTTAAACTCTTAGTGAAAGGAAAATCAGTATATTTTCCAGGTGCTCTGTAACTCACATAGTTTTATCTTGGGAACCTGACTAGTGACAGTAGGGGAATGAAGAAAGCAGACACAATATAGAGAAGCTGGGATTGGGTAGGCTGTGCTCACTCTAATGGAGCAGCACCAAGTATACAACTACAGTACAGAAACTTGGCACTTTTACTATGACAACACAGAGAGGAAGAGTTTGAGTTGACTAGTCTCAAGAGGAGGTCCATGAAGGGGAGCACTTGGCATCACAGAAGAGGAAGCTGGAGTTGATAGTTACTACACATAATCAACATTGAACTCAGACTAGAGGAAGACTTTGGCATCTCTCTAAACTTCGCACTGGAAGAAGGCTTTACCACTCCCATGAGTCTGAGGCATTGAGTCCTTAACATAGCCATAACCATGTCAAGAATACATGTTCATTCTTGATGTCCTTGGCTCCTCCCATAGGTGATAGGTTCACACACACACACACACACACACACACACACACACGCTTATTTATTGACCTTTTTTTGAGACTGAGTTATCCTCAAACTATGGTGATTATTTTTCCTTCCTCTTAGGGCTTGGATTACAGGCATTTGTGGTTCCTGATTATGTTCTCATAATTTCTGTTTCCACAGTTTCCTGGGTTTGTGTTTTCTTTATTTTCTCTATTTCAGTTTTCAAGTCTTGAATGGTTTCTTTCATCCGCTTGATTGCTTTTTCTTGGTTTTCTTTAAGGGATTTATTGATTTCTTCCAATTTTTTTTGTTTGTCTTTTCCTCCATTTCTTTGAGGGAATTTTTCATTTCCTTTTTAAGGGCCTCTAACATTCTCCTAAACTTATTTTTTAGGTCATTTTCTTCTGCTTCATCTATATTTGGTTGTTCAAGTCTTGCTGTTTTAGGGGCACTAGTTTTTATTGGCGTCGTGTTTCTCTTTGTAGTGTTGAGCATGTTCTTACCTTGTCTACCCATCTACCCATCTGTTCCTCTGATTGGTGTGGCTGGGGCTGTGTCTCTGGTGATCAATCTTCCAGGTGCCAGTGGATCCAAGGCTCAGATGGTTGCTTCTCGTGGTGCACTCAGGGCCATGGTTCCCGTCATACCAGAGTTCACTCGGTGTTCCTGGAGGTCACTGAGTGCACCTGGGGGCCATTGTATTGGTTATTTTGTTGTTGTTGCTGTGGTAAATGACTATGACAAAGGCAACTTATGGAGCAGTTTATTTTGGCTCATGGTTCCAAATGGATACTACTCCATCAAGGTAGCAAGGAAGGACAACAAGCAGCACAAAAGGCAGACGGTAGGAGCAGGAAGCTGAGAGGCTGCATCCCACCCACAAGCACCAAGAAGAAAGATGGAACTGAAAGTAGTGTAAGGTTATATAACATAAAACCCTACCCCCTACAGTAATAAATTCTCTAGAAAGATAGCATCTTTGAAAACTCTCCAAACAGAATTACCAACTAGCTACGAAATGTTCAATTGTGTGAGCCTGTGATGGAGATTTCACAGTTAAACCGCTCTCCCATTTCTGTCCTCTGGCCATTATAGTCTCAGAGATATATTATAACGCAGAATGACATTTAGTCTATCTTCAAAAGTCCTCATAGTCTTTTACAGTCTCATCACTGTTTGAAAGCCCAGTTTCTTCTGAGATTTAAGCAATCCCTTATCTTTTCCTTAAAAGTTAAAAAAATGAGTTACATAATTCAAACTTATAACGGCACCAAAATTTACATTACTATCCCAGAAGAAAGGAATGGAGGCATAGAGAGTGTTTGAATGAGAATGATTCCATAGGATCAAATATTTGAATACTTGCTGTCTATTTGGTGGAACTTTTTGGAAAGAATTAGGGTGGTGGCCTTGTTGGAGAAGGTCTTCCACAAGGGGCAAGCTTTGAGGTTTCAAAAGCCCATACCATTCCTCTGTCCTCGTGGTCATGTCTCACAATATGAGGTCCCAGCAGCTGCTCTAGCACCATTCCTGACTTGACTGTGGCCCTGCTCACTGCCATAATAATCACAGACTCTCACCCTCTGATACTGGAAGCCCTGAATAAATTATTTCTTTTATGAGTCACTTTGTTCATGGTACTTTATAACAATAAAGTAACCTAGACAGTGAGAAAATATTGGACCAATGCAAGAATGATGCTCAGAAGGGAAAACACAAACCTGCTTAGAACGTAAAAGGGTTTACACTTCCATCTTTTCCGTCTGCAACTTGAGATGATACCACTACCTATAAGCTGTCCATTAAAATCCGAGAGCTCAAGGGCTATAATTGTTAAGGAAATTAGTGCCATAAAGGAGAGGACTTTTTTTTTTTTTGCATTGGAGCAAAGCAAAGAATGTTCTTAGGTCAAGATACCACTTCAGGTACCAATGTCTGTCCGCATTTATTTTCTATTTCTGTGAGAAACACCATGACCCAAAGCAACTCAGGGAGGAAAGGGTTTATTTGGCTTTTTTATCACAATCTCAGATGATCACTGAGAGAAGTTAGGGCAGGGACTCAAGCGGGATTAGAAAAAAAAGAAATGATGGATCGATGATGCTTATTGGCTTGCTCAGCTTACTCTTCTATCAGCCTAGTACTACCTGCCCAGGGATAGCACCACTCACAGGTAGCCTGGCCCTCTCACATTAAGAAAATCCCTGGGATGGTTAGGTTTTGTCAACTTGACACAGTCTGGAGATATCTGGGGAGAGGAAACCACAGTTGAGAAAATGCCTCCATCCATTGGACTGTAGGAAAATCCATGGGGATGTTTTCTTAAGAATAATTACATGTTTAAAACCCTGAGCAATTCTCTTATCTCTTAGTACCTCAGGTATAGACAGTGTATTAAAACATTACCCCAGAGGATTTTTAGGAGGGTTGATTAAAGACACATGCCACTTCTCTTAGTCTTGCATCTGAATATACACAATCTTCACTAAACAGTACAATGAGAGTTTGGCATAAAAGGAACATCTTTACCATTCACTCTTTCATCAAGCCAGAATTGTCTGATGATAATTTGAAGTTTGATAATTTTTAAATATATTTCTAACTTTAAAACACTGTGACCCATCTAGGATAGAATTTGATTGGGTAAGCAAATAACGTTCCCATTGCTGTCTAAAGTCATGTGAAACAAGTATCTCAAGTAGGGTTTTATACTGTAATTAAGAGATACAGGTATGCATAGGGTTTTACCTTTACATTTAACCTTTGGTGTTAAATATTTTTGTCATTCACTGAATCAGTCCCCTGCTGAGGCATCGTTTGTGTTAAAATTAAACAATGCTTTCTGGTTGAATCTTGTGTCTATAATGTGAGTAATAGGGAGCAGTTAATGAGAAAAGCACCCCCACTGAGATCAGGGTCAAGGGCCTTTTTTGCAATGGTGATCAGAGATGGATATGTCTCTCTTTCATCTATGTTAGCATATTTACAACTGAGAGAATGAGAGAGATAAAAATGAAAGGCATTACTGTTTTTTAGCATAGTGTAATAATATATCTGCTTATTGTAAGTCACCGGATGGCCAGTTGTTGGTAAACTTTCCAGGCAAAAGTGTTCACTTTGCTTAGTGCTTCTGTGGGTGAGAAAAGAGAAAAGCTGGGTGTTCATCAAGATGTTGTCATGGTTGTGGAGGAAATGCCCACTAAAGAAGGGAATTTGGGAGAAGGTCAGCTCCACCCCTACTGTGATTTCAGTAATTTTATCAAATGAAATAAGTCAGGTGTGCCTAAGCAACAGAGTTTTAAAGAAATATAAAGAATATAAGTGCAAACACTATGTCACTTTGTGTGACAATCCTTAATCCTCTAGTTTTCTGCATTTTATATTTAACTTTAAATATTTTATTGATTAGCAAAAAACCCAGCAAATCATACTCTTGCCAAAAAGATATTGCACTGATAATTATTTTGTTTTGCCAAATGTATTGATGAATTTGGACTTTTAAATATAAAAATAAGAGGCTAATTGAATATATCTAAATTCTGCTTTAGAGGAACAAAAAAGGATTGACTACAAGCTCAAAGTTATGTTGGGCTATATGTGTCTTAAATTCTGCAGCAATTGTGTTATTGAATAAGAAGAGAATTTTTTCCTAGTTACTGAGTGTATTTTATAGTAATTAAAATATTTAAAATAGTTAGTATGAGATGAATGAGTACAACCTCTAAAATATGTTTTTGAAGGAAGTCTGTAAGGCATATCAAGCTAAGAATTATCAGTTTATGGTTCCCTTTTAAATTATAAATGGTTTGGCATCTTACTCTCAGTCTTTGGAAATAATCTACAATTTTCCCTCTACATGAGTTTGTGATGTGGGAGTGTTCTCCTGTATTTTGTATTACTCTTATTGGTTGAATAAATAAGCTGCCTGGCTTATAAGATAGGTCAGCCCTTAGGTGGGCGGAGTAGACAAAACGGAAGTTCTGAGAAGAAAGGAAGTGTGAGCCAGTCGCCATGAGGCTGCCGCAGCAGACGTCCGGTAAGTCACCCACCTCATGGTGACATACAGACTTTTATAATGGGTTAGTTTAGATGTGAGAGCTAGCCAAGAAAAGGCTGGAGATAATGGGCCAGGCAGAGTTATTTCGGGCATAAGCAAGCAAGCAACCAGAGGCTGAGCGCGCCAGCAGCTGGGGGCTGGGAACTGGGTGCCAGGAACACAACACGTACCTCTCCCCCATAATTTACAACAGGTTTGCTTTAGTGTGCTATTTTACTTAAACCTCATAACAGCATTATGGAGTATAAATTGATATTTATATTTTCTGAGTGAATAATTTGAGTTTCCATGAGTTTAAGCAGTATCAGCATTACTATATTTGATGTGGAAATCCCCACTGTGTGCTGTGATTATCATTAATGGATAAAGAAACTGCCTTGGCTTGTTGATAGGGCAGAACTTAGGTAGGCAGGGAAAACTGGACTGAATGCTAAGAGAAGGGAGGCAGAGAGTGAGAAGCCATGGAGCCACCAGAGTCAGACATGTAGAATCTCTGCTGGTAAGCCCCTGCAACATGGCAATACACAGATTAATAGAAATGGGTTAAATTAATATAAGAGTTATCCAATAAGAAGCTAGAGGTAATGGGTCAAGCAGTTTTTTAATTAATATAGTTTCTGTGTGGTTATTTTGGTTCTGGGCAGCCAGGATGAACAAGCAGCCTCCTCCAACATATATTAATATTTGGTATATAAAGAAAATGTCTGTTGGGGGAAGGGTCACTTGTTCCTCCTGGCCTCCTGGCAAGCTTAGACCTAAAATAATCACACAGAAACTGTATTAATTAAATCACTGGCCCATTAGCTCTAACTTTTTATTGATTAACTCTTACATCTTAATTTAACCCATTTCTATTAATCTGTGTATTGCCAAGTGGCTGTGGCTTACCAGCTAAAGTTTTCAGTGTCTATCTCCAGTGCCTTCATGGTGTCTCTGATTCTGCCCTCTTTGTCCTGTCATTCAGCCTAGCTTTCCCTGCCTACCTAAGTTCTGCCTTGTTATAGGCCCAAAGCAGTTTCTTTATTCATTAATGGTAATCACAGCATACAGAGGGGACTTCCACATCAAATGTCTTTTATTGTCCTGTTTAAATTGAGATGCTTTTGCTAGGTGATCATGACTCAGTGGCATGTTGAAGAGCCATATCCTTCTCCAGCAGAAGAAGGACATCACATCTTCTAACATCTCATCAAAGAAGCTCATGGGACACAGAAGTAAGCCCACTATAAGGTTTTACCTTTAATTCTGCTGTTCATGAACCTGACTGTGTCTTTCAGTTCTTATGTTTAGATGCATGAAACATATTTGAAGAATAACTATCATTTATTGAGGAATTATCATAGCCAAGGTTTCATTATATATCTTATATCAGTTGTTCTATTGGACATTTAAGGTGGTGCATGGTCACACTGAACAGAAAAAAAAATTATTGCCTCTCAGAGAAATGAAATACCTTGACCAAGGCTGCAAAAACAGTTATAGTCAGAATTTGAACCTTGACTGCCAGATTCAAAACTTAGGCTACTGGTCAGGAATCATGTCATATTTTATTTTCCCCTGGTTTTTACTTAGCATGTGATGCTTCTTGGTGTCCACCCACACAATATTACCTATTTATCCCTGTATTTAGTGTGAACTTCTGTTCGGCTTTTTCCACATATCTTTTACGCCTGTGTTTTGGGCATTTGTCTGGTTATCCCCTTCTCTATCTATAAGGGAACAGAGAGTAGGAAATAAATTATATGGTCTGTTTCTGAGACAGTAAAAATATAAGCTGTAATTGGCCTAATATCAGATTTTGAACTGACTCTATGTATGAGGTCCATCTCTTCTCAAGACTTCATAATATGTGGGAAGATGAACAATTCATTATGCATGTAGGCATTATATCGCCATGTTAATGTCACAAAAAAGTTCCAGCATATTCAAAATAAAGTCTTAAATGGGTATAGAATCTTTTTTAATGAATCATGGCTTCCCTGACCCAGAAATACAGGAAGTGAAACAAGGGTACTTGCCCTTAGCAGCCCAGTCTAAAAAGATACAGTTTAAAATTATTAATTGAAAAAAGTGCTGTTAGAGCTCCTCTTAATTGAAACACATAGGCTTATTAGAAATAAATAAAAAATACTTCCAAACCTGTTGACACAACTAATTACCAAAATGTTCTGGGGCTGCGATGGCATTCTTCTACTGACACAAAGTAGCAGTCCCTCTAAAACTATGTGAATTTCAGTTCTGTCAAATGAGTCCTTTCAGTGTCACTCATCTGGTAGTTTGGAAGCTCAGTAATCTGGTAAGATTTATAATAGACTGATCACACACAGACACACACACACACACACACACACACACACACATATCGCTATGGCCCATACAATGTAAGTACTTATTATAATTAATACATGTTGCAAATAGGTCTTGAAAAACATTTGGCTTCTTGTGGAATGTCTTAATTTAATAAAATTTATAGTATGTTCAGTTAACAAAGTACAGATGTTCAGAAATATGATGGAATTGAATACTGTGATTTAACTGCTTTAACATTGAATCACTTCTAAGAAATTATTTCTACTTGCTTTGCTATATGTTTTCTGTGGTTATATAAGTAAAATTTCTTGGCATTTCTTTTTAATTTCAGTATTTCTTTAGTCCAAGGAATTTGGGGATCAGTTTGGAACTGAGAATCATGTCAGAAAGATAAATTACATTCATATGTCAGATATTGCCTCACAATGCTATCTAGCTCAGCAGGCTATAATGAGCCCCCACTCACCAGCCCAGGCTCCAGCCAAAAAAATAAATATATATATAAATAAAAGAACACCTACTGTTTCTCCATCAAGGGCAACTCTCTCAGAGGGCAAACAAAAGCAACAGAGGGAGGCCAACCATATCCATGCAGTACTATGGGTTGCTATGCAACCCTTTGTGCAAGTTGGGCAGCAACAGATAGGCACTTTGAACAGAATTAATGCCCCTCTGACCCTTGTTTTAAATAGTGCCCAGACCTACTGCCTGATGAATTCTATTAACTATACACATACTTACACATATAAAATATAGCATGATAAGTGACATTGTTATTACCGTCCTTGCTAAAGTAAAGTCATAAATCTATTGCAAAATTTGAGACCGATAATATTCAGGGAACTAGTCCTATTTTTTCCCTTTTCTTTGATAAATGAATCACCAACGTCTCATAGCCTTGGGCTACATATTTCCTTTCAACATTGCTCTGGTGTTGTATGCAAACGTGCGATGCTGGCTCTGATTTTAGCTTCATTTTTACACAAAGTCCAGTGCCTTCCTCAGCCATTGTCACCTGTGGGCTCTGGGCATTGTCTTTTTATTGTAACTTTAAGAAAGAACATAACATCAGATAAATATTTTATATACCTTCATGGGGACAGTGTTGGAACCGTGTTCCTGATTGAACAATCAATCTGAAGTCTATACCCAGAGCTCCCAAAGTTCTTTGTAGGTCTGCTGCCTGTCTATGGAAACTCTAAGGTAGTGTTTTGTTTGTTTTTTTTTATCACTGGTGGACCTCAAAGTAAATAGTAGAATCTCAAAAAATTATCAGGATAAGACCTTTTCTTCTGTCTCTTCAATTTTACAACCTAGCTGACTCTGATTATTGCACTCCAAAAGGGAAGAGTAATAGTTCCTCTAACATTCAGAGTGGCTGTCATATTGGTGACAGCAAGCAGCTATAGAATTTTAATGAAACAAGTATGTGATAATACATCTCAATAAAGTTATATAGAAACCAGAATAGAGGCATAGAGAAAGGAACCCAGAGAAAGGCTCCTGATCCTAACTTTGCACCTAAATTGCCTTAGAATCTTAAAAGGGAGAAAGTCCTTTATCTTTCTTGATAATGCTAAGCTGGAGGGATTTGGGCTAGATAGTGCCTTTAAAATCCTGGCTCCCCTGAATTATTTAGTCTCTGAAGGGAAATTAAAAGATGTAGATGAAGATAAAATGAAGGGCTGGCAAGGTTCCTCAGCAGCTGGAGGACTTTCCAGGCCAGCATGTAGACCAAAGAAGGCTGCATCCCAGAACCCATGTGAAGGGCTGACTGGTGACCCTCCAGAAATCCCAAAATTTGGGAGGTGGAGACAGATCATTATCAAAGCAAGTTAGCAAGTCAGATTAGCCATCTCCATGAGGGCTGGGTTTGTTAGAAAACTGTCCTCTAGAGATGCAGCAGGAAGTGATGGAATAAAATACCTGATGTCAAATATGAGCCTCCACATGAACATGCACACACACACACACACACACATGCACATGAGCATGCACACACACACACACACACACACACATACACACACATGCACAGAAAGTAGAGTGATATATGTTGAGTGGCAATTTTATTTCTAGTTGAACATGCAAATGATGAAAATTTTCAAAGCCTAATATCCATATATAATTACAGGATTCTTTCCTCCCGATGCTGTAAACATAGGAGAAACTGACATTCCTTTAGATTCTAAGGGCTACAATATTCCAGCACCTTCTCTCTGGAGTTCCCATTCCTTGTGTATATGAGACTCTCTAAAGAGAAGATGTGCTTGACCATGGATTCTGTAACTGTGGCAGAATCTTATATTCTGCTCTGTTCCCTTGCTTTAGCCATCCCTCTGCAGAGGGGGCGGTTGCACATGAGCCTCCAGTTTCTAAAGTGGTACTGCTTCTCTGTCAGGCCTCCTGCTGCTGCCCAGTGTGTCTTTGTTTTGGAAATATGAGCTTGGTTTTCCACCCCTGCATGCACAGGCCTGCGGTCTCCTTGCTGAGAGCCATCACTTATATAAGCACAAATAGTCATAACACTGCACATGTATTCATAGAGAAATATTTGCTTGTTTTGGTTTGCTCATTCTCCCACCTCCCTGGAAGGCCCTGGGGGTGGGAAACGCAGTATCTTGAATTATATTGTCACCTTTGGCAAGACGTAGCGTTAATGACTTTATGGGCTGTTACCACTCCACTACCACCTGAAACTGTCACAAGGAAGCATTTCAGTTCTGCAGTGAACTGGTCTCTATTTGTAGACCTATGTACTTTCTCACAAAGAGAAGGGATTTGAGGGAGTCCTCCATTTATTCTATTATTTATCACACTGTGTTTTCTTAAATTATCAGGTTGTGTATCTTCAAAAAAAACCTAGAGTGTTTATGTTTCACTATAAAAATGATGTTTTTACTTCTGTTACATTTATATAAAATGTATCTCTCAAAGTGATCTTGTTTTAGAGACTGCTATTGCTACAGTGTTGAACCTACATTGTAGATAATAGGGAAGCGGGACCATGGGGATTGAATAATGACAATGAAGCCTTTGGGATGCTGTACCCTATACATTTTTTTAAAAACCCACTGGGAAAAGTCCCTACCTGTCTGTGGTGTGAATGTTGAAATTCTAAGAATGTTGCTCATAAATGGTAATAAAAAGAGAAAGTGGCATGTGAAAAAACTTGCACAGTGTATTAGGCAGTTTTTGCTAGAAAAATAGACCCTATGATAGAATGTGTGTATATTATTGGAAGAAATTTACTAGGCTGGTTTGTACAGTGGGAACTGGGTATTCCGATACTGGCTGTCTGCATGCTGGAGAGTCAAAGAACCCAATATTTGCTCAGTGTTGAAATCTTGGTGCCTCTGGAGTCCCTAACTGGTGCTGGAGGCCAGGGTGGCTACCAGGAGAGTCACTGCTATTGAGTTCATGTAAGAAGATCAAATAAGCTGGAGTCCAGAGTCAGTGGAGAATAGTAGCAGTAGCAGCAGCAGCAGCCGTAGATGCATTGGTTCCATCAGGTGACATTGCTTTTCCCATTGCTTTATACCTGGGCCTCAATTGGAAGGTCCACCTACTTTCAGGGCAGGTTTTTCTCCCTCTGTTAGTACTTTCTGGAACTGCCCCCATGGACATCTGAAGGTGTATCTCTTCAATTCATTCTAAATCATGACAAGTATATAGTTAGGAGAAACCATTGAACTATGAATATAAGAATATAACATCTCTTCCTTCCTTCCTTTCTTTCTTTCTTTCTTTCTTTCTTTCTTTCTTTCTTTCTTTCTTTCTTTCTTTCTTTCTTTCTTTCTTTTCAAGGAAGGGTTTCTCTGGATAGCACTGGTTGTCCTGGAACTTGCTCTGTAGACCAGGTTAGCCTCAAACTCTGCCTGCCTCTCTGCATCCCAAGTGCAGGATTAAAGGCATGCTCCACTGCTTATTAACTATTTTTAAAAGCCCATTAGCATTATATCCTGAAATGGCTCAGCTTGGGTTTCCCCTCCCTCAGTTTTGTCTCAAAGGGTGACAGCAGAATTCCTGATACTGGATGACTTCCCAGAGATCTAAAGACCCTATCAACACACTCAACCTGATCCAGTCTTATGTTTCTTACACCATTATCTCACATCCTTAAAATCCATTCCCACACATAGTCCCCAGACCTCTGCTTGAATGAATTAGCAAACCCACAAAGCTCTTTAGTAGTGCAGCCCACCTCCTCATGGGCTCTACTTTCTACCTTCCCTCTATGAGCCCGATTAGTCCTAAGTCTGGAGGCAACTGTTAGATGGGCCCAGAGGAACACCAGTATTGCCTTGCCTGCTATATCCTTCAGGAAAAGTTACTGCTGGGTTTGTAGAAAAGAAAGAAAATAAAGGATTATTTTTCTCAAAAGGAAATAAAAACAATACTGTAGGGGGTGGGGTAGGAGCACATCTTCTGCAGAATGTGGAGAGACTGCTTCCTCAGGTGAGATAAGCCCTGAGAATCCGAGAGTTCAAAGGTCTCAGGCTCAGTAGGGGCCTCCCACACAGTTCTACCCCAAGTTACAGGTTCCCATCCTCTACCAATTAATGCCATTACTTTCTCCAGTGACACCCTCTGAGTGTGAGACTTAAATTTACATTGTCATCCAGTCAACCTTATAATGGGCAGGGGGGTTCAGTTTGACTTTCCGCTACTTGAGTTCTGTGGTTGCTGGAGAAAAGATTCCTGTACAGAGCACACTTAGAGACCTTTAGACTGTTGACGATTGCGTCTAGATTAGATCAGTTTTATCATCGAGTGTTTTGTTGTCCCTCACCATATTCTGAGATGCTAAACTTGATTAATTTTATCACAGAGCTCATTCATTGTCTTTCTCAATTTATCCAGAGATGCTGAGAGCAACCAGACAGCATCATCATTTCCATTATTTTCCCCCAAGTTGTCACAAATTTTATGCACGGAGTCACCAAATCTGTTGCCTCTCACAATTGGTGAGTCAAGACCATCAAATGCATCTCTCTCCTTACACCATGGGCTTTTAGTACTCCCTGGGCGTCCAAGAGAGGCTTCAGTAACTAGAGAGGTTTCAGTAACTGTGGGTGTTGACAAATTCATATTCATTATACAAATTTATTTATACAATGTCTCAGAGGCTGTGGTCCAGCTAATGCAACAATCTACTAACAAAATGTCCAGGAATCAAGTAGTTGTTCAGTTCACAAGGATGGATGTCTCAGATGGTCTTCAGGATTCATACCTCAGAGTCCTAAAAAAAATTAGGCTCTAATGCCAGTGAAAGAACGGACTTGCCAGTGAGAGGGAGAACAAGCAGGCAAAGAGAGTACAGTTCCTTCTTCCATGTCCTTTATAGAGGCTGCCAGTCAAAGATGCGGCCTGATTAAAGGTGGATCCTCTCACCTCAAAGATCTGGATTAAAGGTGTGTCTTCCTATTTCAAATGATTCAGATTAAAAGTTGATCCTCCCATTTCAGATTATTTAATTAAGAAAGAAATCCCTCAGAAGAGTCCTCAGGTGCTTCGGTTTTAGTTAATTTCAAATATAGTCAAGTTGACAACCAAAAATAACCATTAAAACAATCATGGTCCCCTGTGCCTGTAGTACACACTTAATTTGTCAATGCGTTACCAACAAGGAAGCTTCCATCCTAGTTCAAATAATTCCTGTGTTTTAACCAGCAAACAACAATTACAGTTGGAAATTTTTAGATAGATATTATCTATTTTCTGTTGTCATAAGAAAGGAGCTATAAAACAACAGCAAAATTTCTCAACCCTGTATTTTCAATATTTTATGTTCTAATGCCTGTGTTTTATGAAATTCGATTTCTTAAGTTCTGTGGATTTGGTATTAGTAGTCATTTTACCATGTGCTAGTCAACACATTCATTGCCTGCAGATACTGAGAGTACCAGTCTCAGTTCTCATTCTACATGTCATTTAGTTTCCTTAAAGCCTGTGCATTTTAGATTATCTTCTGTACAACTCTTGAGCAATATATAAATTCTAGATTATTCCCTGCAATAGATGAAGGTAGTTTTGGAGTTATAAACACTGTGTGTCATATTCTATGTATTGAAGATTGGATAGTAATATGTTAAAGATTTGGTGAGTCCTGCACTGATGATTCTGACTATAATTTAATCAACATTGTAAGCACACTTCCTCTTTGTTTCACATGGTAGCAATTATTAATTACTGCTAAATGGTGCACCTTGAGTCACATTTTGATAATGTGGCATGTTGCTATTTTCAGGTCGAACATGGGAATCTCATTAAGCTTCATGTACTTCTTAAAGTATGGGGCCTAACCTAGGGATAACTGGTGTGGTGGTTTGAATGAACATGGCCCCATGGCTTACACATTTGAATGCTTAGTCACCAGAGAGTGACTCTATTTGAAAAGATTAGATGGATTAAGAGGAAGTGTGTCACTGGGGATGGGCTTTTAGGTTTCAAAAGCCCACAGCAGGCACAGTTTCTCTCTTTCTGCCTATGGATAAGGATGGAGTTCTCAGCTACTGCTCCAGTGTTTGCCCACATGCTGCCATGTTTCCCGCCATGATGATAATAACTAAACCACTGAAACTGTAAGCAAGCTCCCAGTTAAATGTTTTCTCTGATAATAATTATCTTGGCCATGATGTCTCTTCTCAGCAATAGTACACTGACTAAGATATTAAGAATCCATCTGGATTGTGGTAATGCCAATAAACTGAAAAATATCACCCAAAGATCAGCTTTGGACTACAAATTGCTCAAGACAACTTCAAAGCAGACAGCTAAGATGGTCCCAGTCTCATAGACTACTCCACTCAGAACGTCATATAAGCCTTCCCATCACACAGAGACTGGACAACAGCTAGCTTTTCCAGAACTGGGTCTTTATCTCAATTTTTTCAGGGTCCCTTAAAGATGTAGTCACCTCCAGACAACAGGAAGTAACTTTAAGAACACAACACCCACATTCCCAAAAGGCAGGATGGGTGGCTTTTTGGTCATTTAATGGATATTTGTCATGATTTAGGGGGATTGGTCACAAGTTGCTATTGGTCAGGGAGAAAACTAAGCAAAGAAAATTAGATTCAGGGATCCCATTCTGAAAAGAAAAGGGGATTCTTATGCAATCAATAAATTGGCCAAGTCATGAGAAGAAAGTAACTAAGTACATTTATCTAATCTTCAACCCAATCGAAGATCTGAGAAGGGAAATAACATTACCTGAGTGATTAGGAAGTGCAATCAAACAACTTCCAAAATATGTAACAAGTCACAGAGACAGCTGGCTACCTGGGCAATCACCCAAAGTCACATTTGCAGTGTTGAAGCAACCTGCACCATCTTAAGGAAGCAGGGGGAGGGCAGTGGGGTAGTGGGGGAGTGGGAGGGCCGGGTACAAGGGGAGTAAATGTAAATTTTTCTTTTAACAATAAAAATTAAAAAAAATCCAAAAAAAGAAAAGGGGAATACAGAAATTATATGATAAAAGGGTAGATTATTATATTTAATTTCAAGCTAAAAAAGCAACTACTAGGCTCAAATATTTTACCTTGATATGAATTTTTGTATATTGATACAAATTTAAAGTTATTTTTGTTACACTAATTTATTGTTTAAGGTACTGTACCTATGTAGCTCATTTAAAATTGTAAAGTTTTAGTCCTTGAAAGCTATTTAGAATAAAAAGGAAATACAGGTTAATAGTCATCTATAACAATCCAACTTACAGTCATGTTAGGTATGTTTTCAAAGTCAATCAGAGACACATTTTTAAACGGATTGAGGGTGTTCAAACACTTCAGAGACCAACAGAATATGGCATTTTAATGTTTTAATAACAAAGGGTTTTCATGACAGTGAGACATGTCTGCTCCCGGCAACACCAATCTACTTTGTAATAGTGTGATAGGCATCAAAGAACCTCCACGTGGAGTTTTCCTTGTTTGTGGTGAAAGCTAGTCATTTGGCAAGCAACTTCCCTTGCCTCAACTGCTGGCAACATGCTGTCCAAACTGGACAATGAGACTTCCTCTTTACATGTTAGCGTGTCTCTTGGTGTCATTCATGCTCAGGCCTTGCTTAAGCAGACGTATTATTGAGTTTTCGCTGGTGTAGCTTCCCTGTCATTTCTTGGACATGCTAGAAAGCTCAGCCAGGCTTTGAGCTCTGTACCTCCTGCCTCAGTGTCCTTAGTGCCAGGATCACAATGTCTGGCACCACATCTGGCTGGTAGGGGTTAGTATTAACAGATTTTTGGAAGGCAAGACCAAACATCATCCTTCTTGAAGTCCTGATATTCCAGATGCTTCCCAGCACCCGCATGGCAGTTCACAATCACCAATTCCCAGTGATCCAATACCCCTTCTGTTCTCAGGCATTGCATGGAGAGATGGGCAGACATACATGCAGGCAAGATACCCATACATAAAAATAAATAAAATCTCCAAAAGAGAGGAATCAAAACAAAATAGCACCTCTAAAGACAGCTTTCCCTTGTAGTTTTTTTAAGTCAGGAGCTTGTCTGTTCGTTAGTCTTGTTTTCCAGCTGGCCTTTGTGAACTGTAAGGGAAATACACTAGTGCTGAATTCAATCTTACAATGGAGAAAGAAACATCTCCATCTTGACCAAAGCTTCGGGGAGCTGTGGGATGAGTGGGTTCCACTTGGAAAGGGGGTGAATGAAGTGATGCCATAGCGTTTGGTGGAAGCTGGGATGGGGACCCCTTGCCACATCTGAAGTTCCCTGGTAGGTGCTATGCTCAACAATTCTTGCACCACGTAGCTGAAAAAGGGACCCAGCATTGGCTCTTAGTATAGACTCTCAGGCCGGCCACATTATTAGTCTCCCATTCACCTGCTGATCCCATTTAACAAATGGTTGGTCCTCTGCTGCGTGCTTCTTAATCATTGGCTTAAATGAGCCTAAATGAAAGGATTGTGGGTGAATGCATTTTTGTTATATGAATGTTTGACTTCAGTCCTCTGACTGTTTTGTCCCCAGACCAGGGCTCCGTAAACCTTTTACTGCTTGTGACATCTTTCTCAGGGGAAATTTTTAAGGTGATCCTGAGAATATAGACATGTAAAATAGGTAAATGAATCAAATATGTAAATAAAAAAGTAAATTAATCTAATTTATTGATAACAAATCATGAAGAAATATATTTTAAAATGTTGAAATACACATAATACCACTTATTAAAGATAGAACTGAATTTTCTTAATAATGAGATGGATGTATTTATTTATTTACAGAAAAGATTTTAATCTCACCAGGTGGTGGTGGCACATGCCTTTAATCCCAGCACTCAGAAGGCAGAGGCAGGAGGATCTCTGTGAATTCAAGGCCAACCTGGTCTACACTAGTTCCAGGACAGGCTCGAAAGCTACAGAGAACCCTGTCTCGAAAAACCAAAAAAAGGGGGAGGATTTAAATCTTTTCTTTATATTTGACAATGCAGGGAACACAGAACTTGCAACTTTTTTTTTCAGAATTGATTGATACTTTTATTTTATTTAATCAGTGCTGAGAAAGATGCTTCCTGTAAGTACCTAACACAAAATAATAGAAATATGTTTAGGACCATTTGAGAATTGTTAGAGGTTGTGTCCTACTAAACTCAAATTCGTTGAATGATTTTATGGCATTCAAGTCAACAGCTCAGGCACGATTTGTAAATTAAAAATTATTAAAACAATCCAATATAAAGCTAGGCTAACTTGATACTTAAGTAGTTAGATCAAGCCGAGGAATGATGGCAGACAAATGAGCAGTTTTATTTTCTGTAGTTATACCGCTAGACTGTTATAATCGCAGAAAACTGTGGACCTCAGCTAAAACGCTGCTGTTCATCACATACGGTCACCCAGCTCTGACCAGAGTCTCAGGCGTGCTCAGTGACACTGTATGACTATGAGCAGGGCAGAGTCCACGTGCTGTGCGCTCAGAGTCAAGTCTGAAGTGATGTCTTATGATGCAGTGAGGGCAAGTTTTGCTGGAAGTATCATGGATACTTTCACTACTGTCAAATTTTTCACTGCCTCTATATTTAGTTACATGGTCTTGTGACCCACAGTATAAGAAGGTGAGTTCAGACTCCCTAAAATTAAATTAAATCATAGGAGTATCTAGTCTCTAAACATACTTGGGGAATTTAACAAGGTATCAGTAATTAAGTAATGAGGAGAAATAATAGACTCCCCTTCAAGCAAGCAAACCATGCTGATGAATGGTGGCTCTTTTGCTATTGATAAAATACAATTTTTGGAAACAAAACATATCTCTCCTCTTATTCATCACTGACTCTTGTGTGTCCAGCATTTGATCATAGGCACCTTGCAATAAAACCTCAAGTGTTTGTGACCAGATCAACCAATGAAATTTCTTTCTACTTAGTAGTAGTTTCATGACTGAAACTACTGTTACTTATGTACCCAGTCCATCAGTTATGTCTGTGAAGTTTAACTTGACCGTATTTGCAGAATTGGCACACCACACTTGGCATTCTCTGCTTCCACTGCTCATTTTATATCGTGCCAGGATTATTGAATCAATGCCCTCCTTGGTCTCCCTGCTTTTCTCTCCTCCACTAGAAACACAGTGTTTCCAGACAGATCTCATCAAAATGAGTTCACAAGATGCTTCTGTCTTCAATACACTCTGTTATTTTTGTCTTTAATCATAGTAAAGGGAAATACTGCTCTGTGACCAACAAGGCCCCATGTGACATAGCTAATTTCCTGTTTCCCTCTCTTATACATATGCGCTTACTTTCATTAGCTTCCTACTGTGCCATGAGTATATTATGCTTATTCTCTGGTGTAGGAAGGTCCTTCTGTATTTGGGTTGCTTTCATTGGTTAATAAAGAAACTGCCTTGGCCTTTTGATAGGGCACGACTTAGATAGGCGGGGAAAAGAGAACAGTATGCTGGGAAGAAGATAGATAGATAGATAGATAGATAGATAGATAGATAGATAGATAGATAGATAGAGCCACCATGGAGTTGAGTCAGACAAGCTAAATCTTTCCCGGTAAGACCACTACCTCATGGTGACTTACAAACTATTAGAAATGGGCTGAATCAAGATGTAAGAGTTAGCCAACAATAGGCTAGAACTAATGGGCCAGGCAGAGTTTAAATGAATATAGTTTGTGTGTAATTATTTCGAGTTAAGATAGCTGGGCAATGAGAACTCGACCCATGCCAGGAACACAGCTCACCTATTCTGGGAGCTGAGCAGCCCGCTCACACCACTTACTACAATTCTCACCTCAGTAATCTTGTATGTTGCTTCCTTCTCTCTTTTAAGGACAGTCTTCAACAAGCTATCTTCAGAAACAGATCTCTCAGTTTAGGTTGTTATATTAAAGGCATTGTCCTTGGACTGACCACTCTTCAACTGTTATTTGGTTCATTTCATCGAAGTCTGAAACACACACACACTGCTTTCTGTCTTTACACTAGAATACTGTTACATAAAGGTCAAGAATTTTTGTCTCTTTATTTCTGTATGCCTTATATAGCTACCGGTATACAACAGTCACTAAGAACTTGCAGGATATGTGGGGACTGCATGGATGGGATGCCATCTGTCACCTAGCTTTCAAATAAATGATTTGAAAGAGGGGCAACCTACTTGTTAGTACTAGACTCTGACTGCATGATATTTATATTTAATCTAAAGTAAGGCATTTTCATTTTAAGTAAGAGAAAGCTAAGTCACTGAGCACATATATGTATCTTTAACATCTAGCACTCTGTATTTAACCTTGGCCCTTATATGTATAAATATGTAAAATATTGATGATCATATGTTTCTTGCAAGGCTCTCATAATAATGTAAACTATTGGCATGTTTTATGTGATCAGTAAGTGCCCTCACCTCTCATTGCATTGATAAATTCAGACAAGACACAACAAGGAAGTTGACATCTGAAGCAATGTGACTTTCCTTGATTGACTAGGAGTGACAGTACCACAGAAGGAAACAGAGCAGTTCTGTGCTTTTTCTCAAATAGTAACACTCTGAATCAATTTTATTACTTCAAAAATTTAAGATTACTTTGATGAATTTAAACAATTTTTTCTTCCTTTTCAAAATATTTGCTCCAGTGTTTACCACAAGGTTTGTTTATCATTTTATGATTCTGGCAGTGTGACCTTTGACTCGTGTATTTGTTTGTTATACTAAATGAGTTACATTGATAGGTTTTGGTGTGGTCTAATCATGACATTCTCATTAAATTTCATAAACATGTATTTCCCTAAGAGCTATAACCAGGTGTACTATTCTTACTTGAATTGATTTGATCAACAAATTGATGGCTTTTGCCTGCAATGTCTCCTCTGGGAATATTTGATTACTCTTTTTT
>JAQHUG010000036.1:7902328-7924714 GCA_028555095.1 Dicrostonyx torquatus
GTAAAGCTATGTTTAATGTCGATTTCTTCTACTTCTTCTGTATTAGTTTGCTCAGATCTTCTTGTTGCATAATTGCCGGATTCTGGTGTTTTTATGTTGCTTTTTAGGTTGTTAGAGGAACTCATGGATTAGTGCCTGCCCATCTCTTCCTCTCCTTGTGGATCAACCCTCTGGTTCCTTATCCTCAGCACAGGAACAGAGACTCCCCTCTGGTTCCTTTCCTCAGCTCTGGAACAAAGCCTCCAGGTGGTCCACGGAGGAGGTCCCACAGAGGAAAGGGAGAACTTGGGGGTGGGTATAGGGATGTGTGGAATGGGGGGAGGGGCGCCAGCAGCTGTAGCTTGTGCTGCCTGCAACTGAGGCCTGGGTACCTTCCCTCAGAGTTCTCCCTCACTCCTCAAAACTCATCTTAAAGGCTATATTGTATTTGTGTCTGGTGAACCAGAAATTTCCATTTTTTTAAAACTGAAATTAAGGTAATTCACTAAACTGATTAAATTGTTTGGTAATATTTTCATCTAGACATTTTAGTTTATTTTAATTATTTGTTGTTTATTTGGCCTAGCATAAGTATTTCTCCTGTGAACACTGACAGTGTTTTGGTTCTTATAATTCACTTATTGGTTGACAAAAGTTAAACATTAGTAACTCAAAATCACACAACATGTAAAGGTAGTGTTTTCTTGAACTTAGATTTCATCTTTCATATTGTTTTTTTCTATATCAAGCATTATAGGAATTTTGTTTGTAATATCCAGTTCTTAATTTTGGGGGTCCCAATAACTAACTTCTCTTTCCTAAAACTGATTCTCCTTTAAATAGTCATTTCCTTACAACATAAAACAAAGGAAAGCACTTGGCTCACATCTGACACTTCATCTGTAATCACCAAATTTCCATCTCATCTATGTTGTTGTAACGTTGCACATAATAACCACCAAGGCTGGATTTTTTTCATCATAAGTCTGAACCTTCCAATTTGTAAAAATCTGTTATTTGAACAAGTTAGACTGCCAAACTTTTATCTCAACTTCTTGACTGTTGCTTAAGAGGATTACTGGCCCCGGTCTGCTCTACCAGGGTGGCTCACAGTGTCAGCACTATTGTAGCTTAGATCTGAAAATCAAGAAACTGTGCCTCATTGAGTCTGATTAATTGTGCCTCCGTTGCCTGCAGGAAGACACTTAATGTTGGTTGGCTCCAGATATGCAAACCAAGGTGGGCAGGAACCAGAAGCTACCTTCCCCCCTCTAAATCCAAATTATCTAGGGAGCAATGAGGACAACAGTACAATTCTGAAAGAAAGAGAATGTAAAGAGATGTCTGTGTGCAAAGATCTAGTGTGATCTATCGGCTTAGTGTTCAGGTTCTCTGATGAGGTGCCTTCCTTTCATTTAGAGTTCACTTGAAATTGCCAATTCTCATCACTTTGGGTTTTATTTTTCTAGTTTTAGCAAGATATGATCCACCCAAAGGAGGCTTTCCTTTTGACGTAGACAGATAGACAGGCAGGTAGACATTCAATCAGAAAGACAAGCAAGTAGGTAGGTAGATAGACAGATAATTCCTCCTAGGGAAGTCATAAGTGAAAAAGAATGATATGTTTTTTCTAATTTTTTAAAATTATGTTAGAAATAGTGTGAAAGAATCATAATTAAATTATTTTAGCTTAATGAAGTACAGTAATTATTATCATTCTTCTACATTTTAAAGGTGAGGGGAAAGAAATACCTCATGTTTGTACAAGGAAAGAAACAACCACTTATTTCTACTTAAAGGTATTGTTTTCTAGAAGAGCATTATTACTTAAAAACAACAAAACCAAACAAATAACAACAACAAAGCCATGTCTACACAACTGAACTTGGTATTGAAGAGACCCATCCAGAGTTCCTCAGTGTACGCTGTCAGAGCCACCAAACAACCGCTAGCAAATGAAATGTCGTCAACTTTCGACAAGTGTTCTTTAAATCCAGCATTATAGGCGACAGAATCAGTGTTATAGAGAGAAAGTCAACTTTATTAAAAGGACTCCTCCCCACAAGTTAAGGGACTTGGCAAGGTCACAAATCAATTGAATTCTTAACATCAAGAGTAAGGAACTTGAAAAGAAGAGCTTCTAGAGGGCTTAAGAGAGCACCAGAGTTAAACCGCAGCAAATTTTGATGTGATTTAAAATATCAGCAGGGGCCTGATGAGATCGTACCATGGGTAAAGATGCCTGCTGCCCTGCCGGATGACCTGAGTTTTATCCCCAGTGGAAGAAGAGGATGGACGACCTCCTCAAGCTGCCCTCTTACTATTCATGAGAGTCGTGACAGACACATGTTCACATGCATGTAAAGATTATTTATAAAAGCAAATTAATTAATTAAATTTAACTTTTGAAATGCCATCAGGATCGTCTTATCCACTATTCTCATTTAGAAATTTTCATTTATTTTTGAAGATAAGCATTTTGTGGCT
The DNA here is from genome assembly GCA_028555095.1 of Dicrostonyx torquatus. Classification (NCBI taxonomy): domain Eukaryota; kingdom Metazoa; phylum Chordata; class Mammalia; order Rodentia; family Cricetidae; genus Dicrostonyx; species Dicrostonyx torquatus. The sequence continues at coordinate 7,904,795 of JAQHUG010000036.1, forward strand.
TTTGTCACTATGAAGGTCCTTTGCAGGCAAGTAATTTAGGAATAAGGGAAATTTGGAGTTAAGTCATCTGATATTAATAAGAACCACAAAAGAACTTTTGGGATCTGAAGCTCCACAGAAAGAAATCTTCATTGTAATACTGCAAGAAAACAGCCACATCACTTATAAATACCATTTCTATGGCAAAAGATTGGTTCATTCAGAACCTTGTGATACGGGGCTGACACGGGTGAAAGAACCTTTATTGGATGGCTCAGAGGATTGGACTGATTAAGGGTAATCTCATTTGGACAATTTTATCTTGTAGAAAAAAAATTTGATACCATCCTCTGGGAAGAGACAATGTTTAGTCTCCGGGGATGTGCAAAAGAAAAAAAAAAAAAGCCCTCACAAGATATGTGCAATAACAAGAATTAGGGTTGATCTAAAGACAGTCTTAGATCTGCCCATCGCCTCTCAAAAGATCCACCACATAGACTGTTAAGCCCCATAATTATCTCCCCTATTTGTGACAAGCGTGGGCTAATCAGTCTCTGAGGGAGTTTCCAGCCGATATGGAGGAGAGTGTGTGTGTGTGCTTTCCAGTCCTCACCAGGCTATTTCGTACTCTGAATGGCAAAGAGCTCACCAAACTTCATTATCCCCATCTAGACCAGCCTGAATTAAAATTAAGAAAAATAGGCATTTTCAAACAGCCACATGCTTATAATTTAGAACAAAGCATTTTTCCCTATTTTTATAACAGCAACATAGGTTCTAGCTGCCTATAATCTCATATTAAAAGATTAGGAAAAACATCTGAAGAAATCAGAGAGCGTCTAATTGAGGTTCTTGCCTTTAATCCTGAGAGCTGACTCCCTCTTGGATATCAAGATCTGTCAGGGCTGAGCCAAGGGAATTCTGTAAGGAAAATCAACCACGAGGAACATAACACATTCTTTTCCTACTTAAAAAATAAAAAGGGGGAGACCCAGTTGGTGATATCAAAACATAAGCCACCATAAAATCAGGGGGCACTCCCAAAGTGGATTTGTAAGTAGAAGCTATTGAAAAGTAAAATAAACTTGGCAGCAGTTTTTCAATATTTGAACCATTGTGCAAAATGGGGTGCAGAAAGGAATAAGGAAAACTCACAGGAAATATTCAATAATAATGTAATAGTAAAAAGGGAATGTAGAATAACATGAAATTAATAAAATCTTTAGTGAATGTATTTTACTTCTATAGTGAGTCTTAAAGCATCAAGTATGTCTTATTTCTTTCTGTATTCTTAACAATCTTGTCAGAAAATTGTATGTTAAGGAATGTTTTTATTTTATTACCAAAATACTTAACTGTGAAAAGTTTTCTGTGTAACTTATATTTTTGTACAGTAGAATTTATGGGCTACACTTGCTAACAGTGATCATTTCATGCTTATTCACTAAATGAAAAATTAGATTTTAGTTTTACAATCAGTAAATTAAATTAGTAAAATAAAGATAAGGAGTTTATTTTGTTTTATGAAAGGTAAAAGATTTTATAATAAAAATAAAATAGTAATCAAGAAGAAATGAGTGAAAGAACATTGTACTAGACTCAAGATACATGCTTTAATAAAAATCAGAATCTATTTCCCTCACCAATTGCTTAGAAATTGATATTGGTAAGATATGCATAGATTATATGTAATATAAATATATTAATAAATAGATGTATACCAGGAGCATTTCAATCTTCAGTCTATTATGCAGTAATCCTTTAAATGAGTTAACTGGCTTCAAATTCAGGAAATTTTCCTTTATTTCCATTGCAAACGTAATTCTATAAAAATCATTTCAAGTAGGCGATTTCACATTTTATTGCTACCCTTCAAGTAAAAGAATGTCTTTCTGTAGTGAGCTGGAACTTGAAATATGGTAAGAAGTTGTTGAGATTCAGTCTCCAATACCAAACGTAAAACTTTGAGAACCAAAGATGAATTTAACATAATTTTCTTTCTAATTGCAGGTGGGAAGCAGCTTGAACAGCACATGTCAACGCTCACCTATGCAGAAAGCACCCTGATCATGTGCACCGCTACACAGATGTATATGCCTAAACTTAAACTAAACTTAAAAATATGAGACTATTTTTAAAGCAAGAGTAAGTATTTCAATGAACCAATTATTTTCTCAGTAAAGATACATAATCATTTTTAACATCCGATTTTGTTCTGATTTTTGAAATAGGATTTGTTATGTATTATTAATATTTTATTATTTTATTATATATTGATCATTATGTAATTAGTGGAAATTAAAGCCAGCTACCATCTAGCCAATGCAAATTGAGGATTAAGGTCATACAAGCGACTATCAGTGCCATTCTTCTGGGTGACCCTGCTTCCGAACACTCCACAGCTACTCCACTCCCCATCTTGATGTCTAACAACAACCTAGTGACTAGCTTCAAAGTGAGGGGTTTGTGTTTAAAAAGGCAAATAGCACAGAATGGCTGGAGAAAGGAACACATAAAAGTTAAAGATAACTACCATGATTGTAGCAGAAAATCTGACATTGTCACTCATTATTTTAGGTATCTGGTCACTACATGACAAAGTATATCTGGAGTCCTTAATGATCAAGTATTAAGTGGGAAATGACACCAACCAGTTATTTAATTTATACTTAGCATGGTTTTCAGAAACTTACTTTTAGATTGACTTCTCAGATTTGAAATAACAATGAAAATTATAAGCGTTTTACATATTTGAGTTTTTTTGTCGAAAGATGGGAACTAAATATATAACAATATGATTTGTCACTAAATCAGCATAATGTGCATTTTAGATGAAAGATAATCCATGAATAATAATAGAAAATGATCAATCAAAAACTTGAAACTCATGAACAACATTTAAAAACAAATTAAAGTATATATTATCTTAGACTGTTATAAGCATTGCATGGGGATGACAGCTTAGCTTATGGATAAAAGTTTGTTTTATCCAAAGGAGGTTACAGTTGGGGTGAAATTATCATAGGATGAGGCAGAGTCCAAAAGTGCCCTCTAAATGACATAGAAAAATATGGTAGAACATTTGTGTATCCACACATCTGTGACAAATCTAATCATGCAAGAATGTTTATAAAAATCCAAATGTCTAAACAGAAATCTCTGATGGAGCAGGACTGAGAGAGTGAAAGAGAAAAAGAGAAAGAAGAAGAGGTGGGAAGGGAGGAAGGAAGAAGGGGAGAAGGAAGAAGAAAGAAAAGACATGAAGGAGGGATGGAGAGAGAGGAAGAAGGAAAGAGGAAAGAAAGACATACATACATACATACANACACACACACACAGAGAGAGAGAGAGAGAGAGAGAGAGAGAGAGAGAGAGAGAGAGAGAGAAATCCCAAAGCATTCCGGCATTAATGATGTTCAGGGTCTCCAAGTGAGGCCAATGTGTAGCCAAGGTTGAAATCTATTGATCCCTTCCAACTCTCCTCCCTTCCTGGCAACCTATAAGATAGTTTTAAATGGTTTCTTGGAACTAAAGCCTCCTAATGAACTAGAAGCCATTAGGACAATTCAATGACTCTAACACATTTTATGTTCAGGTCTTTTTAGTTTTGAGGCACTATAGAGCTTTTATTGATATGGGCTGTGCCTATAATAAAATTTACTACATTGGAAATTATAGCCAAGAAAGTTAAATTTACTCACGAACGAACATAAACATAAAAACAATGGACCCAAGACCTAATGACATAAACTTATTTTATTTAAAATTGTATTTTATAAGGCAAAAGAAACAGGAAAGAAGTGACAATGTTTGAAAATTTTGCAAAATTTCCTTGAAGTCTGGCTCAGGGGAAGGTAGCTCTGTTTTCATCTTGGTTTTATCTCAGCCCATTACAACAATAATGTATGCAACACTTCTCGATGTGTTTTAAAAGGAAGAAAGAAAAGTTGTAAGTAGCATCTTGAAATTATAACACAAGGTTAATTTCATGGGCTACCCCTACTGAATCCCTCCACATCTTACAAACTTGTAGGATAACTAACAACTAAAGTGAAGACAAGATTAACCAACATGTTGTCTTCAAAAGGAACTGTTTGTGAATCTAAGTCACGATGCTCTCTGTTGCCGCTTACTCGGTGATGGGTCCTGGGGAAAGATGCTGTTTCAAACGGTAACTCTTCTATTATTGTTATTGTGCAGCGGGAGGTTCCGCTCAGTGCCTTGTACATCCTAGGCAAGGGCTCTCCATTAATTAATATCTGAAGGCTCCCAGCCTTCAGAATGACTGACTTTAACAGAAATTTCCATCATCCAATTTTCAGATCAAAAACTGCATGAAAATAATGATTTCTTGAATTATCTTTGGATACCTAAAAAAATCCAATCCTTGTACCTCAAAGTTAGGCAGTGTAGTTGAAAAAGGAGGTCTTGTAATATAAAAATTAGAGAAGTCTTTTGAAATATCAAATTTACAATGGTCCATATGCTTGCGTATGTGTAAAATTTGCTTTCAATATTTGTAAATGCTCTCACTTTACCTTCTATTTTCTCCCAAATTATCAGAATTTTAAAAATGACATTTGTAGGCAAATGTATGGAAATTGTTATGTCAACAGAAGTAACGCCGACACAGGAAACTAAATACCAAGTTTTATGTAAATATGCATCCTACACTTTAACTTTTATCTATGGGTTTACGTATAGATGTAGACACAGGTCAAGTTATTAGAAAGGAGAGCATAAAATGAGGGAAAAGGTTTTGAGCGAGTGGATGGGGAAAATAAACAAAACAGAGTGAAGTTGACTGGAAAGTAGAAGGAAGGCTAGGATGGGAAGTAAGAGGAGAGGCTAGGATAGGAGGTAAGAGGGAGACTGGGGAGATGGCTGGAGGGACTAGAGAAAAAAGACATGCATGAAAATGTCATAGTGAAATCCATTGTTTGCATACTAATTTTAAAAACTAATCAAAAACAAACACATCAATCAACAGAATGAAAGGAAAGCATGCCTTAGTGTAATGGCAGTCCTGAGTTGTAAATATGGCTGGGACAGATTTTTATATAATAGTTGATATTAATTCCTAAGCATTTGCAGCTGCAGTTCCACGTGGTGTGAATGTTTTCCCAGAGTTCACGTATTGGAACCTTTATCTTCATGGTGCCAATCTTGGGAAGTGGGTCCTAATGCTTGGTTCTCGGGTTTGCTGTCCTCACGAATAGATAAAGGTCATTACTGCAGGAGTAGGTTCTCTATAGAAAGGAGTCTGGCTTCCTCTCAGTCCCATCCTCCTCCTCTCTGTTGTGACTTGTGCATCAACAATGCCTTTTCTAGATCTCAGACTCTGAAACCTTAGACATCTGGGCCTCCATACCACACACCAACTCATCTGGACTCTCTGCAAGTTACTCTCTGCAGTGGAGTTAGGGGAGTGTAGGACTAAGACCTTGGAGCTGCTTTGGTGGTTGTTGTTGGCCTCTTTGTTCTAACTCCCAAAGGAGAGAGGTTTATGTCGCTCTTAGCTCTGGAGGTTGAGGGTGAGACTATGAATTGTGGTTTGCGTTGGTGAGGACTCTTTAGTGGATGGCCCGAAGGAAATGAGAGAGCACATGGGGCGATATCATCAGGTTGAAGTACTAGACTATCAGATTTACCTCGTGTAATATTGAAAAGGGTGTTTTCCTTGAGGAAGGTGGGGGTGGGGCAGGCAACTGAACACAGGTGACCAGAAATCCCTGGAAGCATAAAGGAGATTGGAAGGCTATGGGATGAGGGCAAAGGGAGAATGTGGAGAAAGAGCATAACAATTAAGTTTAATGAAATGGTGCCTTTACCTTGGTTTTTATTTTTCTTATCTATTGATATCTCATTTGTTTATTCCATATGCTAGACTATGTGTGCAGCAGGAGTGTGCATACATCTGATCTCATTCTGTCTGTCCTGGCCACCAATCACACAATAATTCTGGTTCTATTCTCTCAGATTTCAGCTCTTTCTTCTACTCAATATCATCAGCAGACTTAACAAGCATACCTGATAGTCCATCAGTCTAGTCATTAGAAGATGCTAAATAGCATGGAAATGGAAATGACCACTGCAGAACACTTCTTGTTATATTTTTCCCTTAATTCATTCCCCAAATGATACTTATAATCTGCATGTTATGTGTATCTAGTAAGATCAGCCAGTAGTCCTTTGATATGTAATATATTTATAATAATTAAGAAATATCCTAATTGGAAAACTATTTAGAACTACTATATAACTGAATATTCCTCATATAGGAGGGTGTCCATAAGCATAAATAGGCTAAAATTGGCCCTTAGAACAGCAATGCAAAGTCAGGACGCAAGGAAAAACCTCTACTGTATCCAGGTGTACATTGCTTGCTTCAACCTTACTAAAATACCCACATGACCCAAGGGAAATTATAAAGAAAAATAGCATTTTATAAATCATTAAAGTTTCCACTGTAGCATTCCTAGTGGCAAATTATGTCTAAATAACTATCTTTACTTCTCTTTCTAATTGGAATATCATATCTAGTGAATCCTGGCTTATTTCTCTCTCTGCACCCTCAACTCTAATATAATTACATTCAAATGGGACATGATACATACACACACACACATCTTTTCATTAAAGAACATTTTTAACTTGTATACTCTTATCAGTGTGTGTGTGTGCGCGTGCATGTGTGTAATTGTCTGTTTTCAGAGACAGTTTCATGTTATGTAATTCAGAATTAAGTTTTTTTTATATCTATGCCTTCAGAGTGTGGAGATAACAGGATTAATCAGGGACATATATATATGTATATATATATATATATGTGTGTGTGTGTGTGTGTGTCTGTGTGTCTGTGTGTCTGTGTGTGTGTGTATGTGTGTGTGTCTCCTTGATAAATCTCATATTAGTTGAATTCTTTATATTGATTTTCAGACAGAACAAGTTAAGAGGATGATGAAATGAAAAGAAAATTTATCAAATTTTTACCATGAGAAAGATTTTAAGATAATTGATGTTGTTGCTGACTAAAATTAGTTAGTAAAAATTTATTAAATACCCAATATAAACAGAAATTATTCTAAATATTACAAAATAAGTAATTTCCTGTAATTCTTCAACAGTTGTTAGATGACGTATGGAGATTTCATTAGAATGGATGATGTTGACAAAACATCCCAGGTACCTATCGATAAGAACAATACTTTACAGAACATATCTCAAGTGGTATCTCAAGATAGATCACTAAAAGAGATAATTGATGATAGTGGTTTGATATAAAAAGGTAACAAGTGAAAGGCATGAAGCAAGATTTGAGTATATTCTATGTGGTATAAAATTAAAGTTGTACAAGCAGGAGGCATTAAGAGGCACATACAAATATAATCTAAATATATATAGGATAATAGACACCGATGCACATGATTGGAGTATGTGCCTTTTATACATGTTGGGGAACCTGTGTTGTACTACAGGATTCTTTTTATTTTTCTTTCTTTTTTAAATTTTAATTTATTTTACATCACAATCATAGTTTCTTCTCCATTCTTTCTTCCCAGTCCCTCTCCCACCTCCCTGCTGTGTCTCGTTCCCATCCACTCTTCTCCATTTTTATTTGTGCTGCAGGATTATTAAGTTGATAGTTTTTTCTTCTTTTTGTCTTTCTTTTTAATTGATTTTTATTGAGCTATACATTTTCTCTGCTGCCCACCCTGCCTCTCCCCTCCCCTTCTATCCTCTCCTATGATCCCCATGCTCCCAATTTACTCAGGAGATCTTGTCTTTTTCTACTTCCTATGTAGATTAGATCCATGTATGTTTCTCTTATGGTCCTCTTTGTTCTCTAAGTTCTCTGGGATTGTGATTTGTGGGCCCATTTTCTTTGCTTTATGTTTAAAAACCACTTATGAGTGAGTACATGTGATAATTCTCTTTCTGTGTCTGGATTACCTCACTCAAAATGATGTTTTCTAGCTCCATCCATTGATAAGCTTTATAGACAAGTAGTGTAGGAGGTCCTTCTGCATTTGTGCTGTTTTCATTGGTTAAATAAAGAAACTGCCTTGGCCTTTTGATAGGGCAGGACTTACATAGTCAGGGAAAAGAGAATAGAATGCTGGGAAGGAGAAAGAGACAGAGAGTTGCCCACCATGAAGCCTGACAGGTCAGACACGCTGAATCTTTCCCAGTAAGCCATGATTCGTGGTGACACACAGATTATTTGAAATGGGCTGAATCAATATGTGAGAATTAGCCAATAAGGGACAAGAGATAATGTGCCAGGCAGGATTTCAATGAATACAGTTTCTGTGTAATTATTTCAAATGTAAGCTAGCCAGGACCAAAAGCAGCCCACAGTCAGGAGCTAGGCAGTGGGACACAACCTGCTCCCCCTCATTACAAAAGGCAAGTGTTAGTAACATAAAATAGAGGATGCATTCATTTTCTATTGTTCAGTACACAGCACCCCCAGTAGGAGGCATTATCTCTCAGTTTCAGTGGTATTTAGGAGCAACTTAGATGAGCGGTTTGATTCAGGGTATCAAAGGCCAATGTTTGGTCATTGACTGGGCTAGTCCTTATTTCAAGGTTTGACTGAATTGAGATCTTAGAAGAACTTCATCAAAGCTATCTCATACAGGGTTCTCCATGGGAGCCTTTCTGGGAAATAACACATGGATTTATAACATCTTAGCTAAGGGCAGTCACATGGCTGGTCACCATTTTGACTAGGATTGGAGAAGGTGGATGTCTTGGCTTCATTGTGGTATGAGTCACTCAAAGAAACTTAAGGTCTCAAAAGGTATGTTTAAATTGGGATAAGATATTTATGCAATTCCTGCAGTGTCTTAAAAACCAGGTTTATAAAAGATAGGGTTTTTAAACCAATGCTTGTCTAATGAGATACTAAAGCTGTGCCTCAATATGCTCCTATACAATAACAAATCTTGCTGACAGCCAAACTTTGTAACATCAGAGTAATCCCTTTGGTATTGAGTTTAGAGATACTAAATTGTTTGCACGGTTAAAAGTTGGTTTCCCTCTATAAATTACGGCTGTGCTCTATGTCTTAAACCTTAAACCTTGAGAGAGGTATTTTATTTTGATTTTTGCAAAACACACAGTTGAGAAAATTTAAACTTATTTAAAAGGAAATTTTAGAGTTTCATAGAAAGTTTAGATTAAAGTGGTTATTTTTTAAGAGACAGCTTTTTGAAATGTTTACATTTATAAGGATATGGAACAATTAAAGTTTATAAGATATTTTATTATATTGTCTTTGTTAATAAATAACCTTGATAAATAGATAAATAAAAGCTAAAACTTAGGACCACAGCCAAACACTAGATACTGCAATATTTCTATCTTATAATGCAGTAAAACAGTGACCTAAGCAGTCTGATAAGAACTTGGGAACACTGATTTAGAGATTGTCTCCCCTTACTTAAGGTATATTTAATTTAACAGACACTGACTTAAAGATATATGTCTAACCTTGTTTCTCATAGCATTGTTAAGCCATAGATATTTTGATAGACTGAGTCATACAGGAAACTACTACGTTCTATAGTGGTATACTGTGTAAGGATCCAAAAGGTTCTCAGTCTCTAATGTTGATAAAAGTCTTATCTTGATACTAAGGAACTTCAGTTCAGAAATTGTTATTTTTTTATCTTACAAACTGTTAAAGATGATTAAGCCTTGAGATATTTAATAGATGATGGCCCTCAAACTGTCAGAGATTTGCTGACTATGGCGTTTAAGATATTTAACTAATATGACAGACACACACAGATCCTAGCAGGGATGAGCAAGGTCTCCAAGAAGACAATGAACACAGCAAAAGACGACTAACCATTGGGCAAGACTTCCCCAATGCTCACCTGTAGCCTAAATTGTGGACAAGCAGAACAATGGGGAGTTGATTGGCCCACTTTGCCTGGACAAGTGAGCCAGTCTCCGCATATTCCTCCTGCACAGGAAAGCATCTCACCTCCTGGGCCAAAACTGTTACCTCTGCCCTCATTGCCATGAAGATCAGAGGAGCCTAGGATAGCTGTCTAAGTAAAGAACTATAGACTCATCTGTTATTTTGATTAATTCTTCTCAAATCTCTGCTCACATTGATAGCTAGGCTAACTGTAGCTTTATTAGTTAGGCAAGAGCAGACAACCAGCTTCCTCCTTGCCCAAGGCTGCAGTCACTTTGCTAGTTCACTATTAGTTAAAGCTACTAGGTCTCTTGTTAAAAAGACAAATAGGTTTGCCTTGTTCCCAGCCTTCATAGTAAAGATAGACATGTTCTAGATGGGACTTTCCACTAAAAAGCAGACAAACAAAAAGAAAAAAAAAACACATTCTTTAACAATGACTGTTCTCCGTTGTAACTACTTGTGTCTCTGGTGAACAATTAAAGCCCATATAAAATCTAAGTTCTGATGGTCTAAGAAAATCCTCTAAGGTATATAAAGATCTGAGGATGTAAAAATTAAAGTTCTCAGACTCTCAAAAAACAATTTAAGATATGCAAATACAAACTACAAAGATATATCGTTACACTGAGATTAAACGGTTCAAAGTTTTAACATGGACAATTAAAGTTCAGATAAACTGGTAAACACACTCACTACTTATTCAGTCACAAGCTCAAGATTTTAAATTTCCTTTGGTTGTCTTCTAAGTATAGACTGATTGTCCCAGCTGTTTTACAGACACCTGATAATGGCTTTTACCTACAATGCAAATTTCAGTACAGTAGTAATGCTAATATATCTAAAACTTTTATATCCTTTAATAAACTAAAATTCATGTAAGTTTCAGGGAACCAAAAATGTCATAAGACGTGGATCCACAGATCAAATGGAATCCAGATAAATACAAGTTCCAAATATAAAATTTTGCCCTGTCTCTTCACCTGGATCAGCTAGTCAGATGCTTCCCATAAATGGCCCATTACCCAGCCTTTGACCAGGTTTTCCCCCTTTCTGAGTCCTAAACTCCTATACACCAGTTAAGCCGGAAGCAGCTACAGAAGGGAAGGCATCGTTCCTGCCTTATAACAGACTGAAAATGCTAAGTTACCCCCCTCGTCCCCCAAAAAAACCAAAACCAAATACTCCTTGACATAGGGGCAAAATGGCTACCTATAATGCCAATTCATATACAAAAAGAAAGAAAAAGACTCACATTCTTGGATTTATCAATAGGGAGATTCGTTACCTAATAGTTCTACAATACAATGAGATGTTTGGACTAAGTTATACAGAACAAAAATATGAAAACTGGTGCTCATTATAGTCAAGGATTTGACCCACAATTCAACTTCAGGGGGGAATTTAACATGTAAGCTCCACCTGCACGATGATGATGTAACTTCCTGGGAGTCTGGGAGTTGTAGTTCTGGGAAAATAACAATGAAGCCTCAGGAGAAAGTAGAACTAGTTATAAGTTTCATGCAAAGAAACCCTGGACAACGTTGTGGGAGGGTCCACCTGTATTTCTGTGCTTTGATTGGTTAAATAAAGAGCTGCCTGGCTTATAGTTAGGTCAACCCTTAGGTGGGCGGAGTAGACAGAATGGAAGTTCTGGGAGGAGAAAGAGAGGAAGTAAGCAGACACCACGAGCCACCGTTGCTGATGGATGCAGGTTAGACCTTTCCGGTAAGTCACCACGTGGTGACTTACAGACTTTTATAATGGGTTAATTTATGAGGTGAGGGCTAGCTGGGAAAAGGCTAGTGATAATAAGCCAGGCAGAGTTTAAATGAATATTGTCCTCACGTGATTATTTCGGGTGCAGGCGGCCAGCCGCTGAGCAGGCCAGTGGCTGGCGGCTGGGGAACACAACACACGCACCTTTCTCCACCTAATTACAACACAACGTGAGCCTGGAAAGTTTCCAAGAGTGGTTCTTGGAATTCCATCTTGCTCTGTATTTAACATTTTAATAAAAGCTTGCTTTAATTTGGTCAAAATTGTGGAATTGGTTTTTCTCTTGTGAATCCCCAGCTGGTGATCTGTTCTCACCTCATTGGTGATCAGCTGAGTGGATTCATTTTATGACAGTTTATTGACTGTGACTTTGTCTTTTTTTTTTTAATGAAAGTTAAATTCTACAAAAGTGTTTGTAAAGGATTCAGGTTTATTGCACCTGAATCAAAGAATATTTAAAATTTTCTATACTACTTTATCTTTTTTATTTGTTTTTTTAATTTATTCTTTGGACATTTCATACAGATTTACAATGTATCTTGATCATATCCATTCTCCAGTTCCCTTCCTCCAACTCTCCTCCTTTCCGAGACATCTTCCTTCCAATTTCACGTCACCTTACTAATTTTTATAACCCATTGAATGGGTGCTACCCATATATTTGTGGTCATGCAGCATGGGGCATGCAAAAACTACCAGTGGCCAACCCTCAGTAGTGACTCTCTCTCCCCCTGCATCCATCTCAGACAATAACTAGGGGTGGAACCTCTGGAACCCCTCCCCACTCCATGCTAGAGTTTTTGACTGAATTGACCTTGGGCATGGCCTTGTGTGTAACCACAGCTGTGTGCACACGTCCATGGGCTCATGTCCACGTGACAGCATCTCCCAGCCTTTCTTCCCATCCCTGTGTCTTGTGTTCTTTCTACCCTCTCTTTCCCAGTGTTCCTCAAGCCTTGTTGGGGACTTGATTTAGATGTTCCAGCTAGTGCTGATGACTTACAGTGACTTCTCAGCATTTTGAACAGCTGTGTGTCTCTGCATTAACCACTACCCACTGCCATGTGAAGTCTTTCTGATCAAGGCTAAGAGGAACACTAATCTTAAATATTTGTTATTTCATGATACTTTAGGAAATAACCTTACACTGCATTGACCATAATGTCCATATGGCCATGAGTTGCTGAGGGGCCTTTCTATGTCATCTTAAAACAGAAACAGAAGAGAAGTAAATGCTTTCTCATCAATTCATTGCTTTGCCGCAAACAAAACACTATTTTCCCAACCTTGGTTATACACTATTGTTCGTAAATGATGATGTGGAGCATTGTAGCATGAGTTCTAATAGGTCATTGTAATAAAGGCTTGGAGTCAAATTATGGGGAAAATGCTGAGGGATCAGAGAGACAAAGTCGCATAACCACAGTCACCTTACCTACTCCACTTCCTAGCAGAAGAGACTGAGTTTCCTTTTCCTTCTGTCTTATCACTTTCTTTCTCTGCCATATCACTTCCTGTCTGTCTGGACAGACCTCCAGACTTCTATGGTTAGCTAGTGGCTAGCTCTACCCTCTGTTCTTCAGGCAATCTTCATTTGTACAAACAAGGTATCACCACAGGGCATTAGTTACTATGTTATAGAACCTGTTCGGAATTCCAAAATGCCATCCTTGGATGTTGACTGCCACAAGGATTTGGTTTTATTTCTTTATCAATTTGTCCCCTGTAATCCCTAGGGATCTTTCAGCTAAATTAACAAATCCAGCCATACAAAATTAAGTGGTTGTGAGTTTCTTCTAGAAATCCTTAAGACATGGCTATAGTTAGTTCAAAATATTGACCAACTGCAGCCTCAATTTAAATTGACTATTCACTTTTAGTTACTCTAACATTTTAAAACTTCATTTCCCTCAAATTTACCCCAAAGGGGAGGCATAGATAACATAAATATGTTAAATTGCTCTTAGCAGGGATCTGAGGAATATTTGGAAAATACAGTTTCTATTGACTGATACTTTTTAACTTCTTCCTTAGGTTCAAAGACGAGTGCCCCAGTAACTTTAACTACATCTAATCTTAAGATACTTATCCTTATTTCCTAAAGGACTTAATATAAAACCTCTTACTCTTTTCCCTTCAATTAATTTTATATACAGCAAGTATATTTTTTATCAGATTCATGGAAAAAACTGCATTTACATTTGAAATTAGAAGTCTGAAATCAATAAGAGTACCAAGTAATAAACTACCCTATAATTTCAGAAATCCAAATCAAAAGCTGGACCCAAGCAAGATATGAAATCAATAAGAGCACCAAGTAATAAACTACCCTATAATTTCAGAAATCCAAATCAAAAGCTGGACCCAAGCAAGATATGAAACCTTGACATTTACATCTATGCTACCATATACCTGTAAAACGCCTATTTTAATTTTACTCTGACTATCAAGATTACCCCTGCCCTAATAACTTAATGCTCTTTTCTATGAATAGATGCACACTTCAAATCTCAATACAAGTTCCTTGAGTACCAGTTCCAATTAGAAAGCAATAATGCACGGGAGCCTTCTTTTGTTACTTTCTGAAAAGGTGCATTAGTGTTCAGAAATTCAGCTTTTTGATCCAGGAGTCTATACAGAGAAACAGACATGCTATTACCCATTTCATCATCTGAGTAATACCAAATAGTAGATGACCAATATTAGTTGATTATGAAGTAAGAACTAGCTAATGTGTGCTATGCTGGCAACTAAAAGGAGAGAAGGTATCTACCCCCCCAAGTGAGGCAGCAAAGAGGTGAGTGACAAGGAGGAAGAGAAGTAATGAATGAAAGGACAGCTAATATGGGGGATGGTGTTGAGAGGTTTAGTGAAGGAGAGGGGTTTTGAGAGCTTTATCTTTGGGCAAAGTAGTAGAATGTGATCAGTTCAAACTTTTACATATTTATTTATTGCTAGCTAAAATAAAATTTTACGTGGGCAAAAACTAATTCTGAATGAATTATTCCTCCAATAAGATATTTCTTTAATACCTTCCAAATTTACTTTGGTAGCAGACATTGTTTTTGCTCAAAAAGTATTTCTGTGTTGAGAAAAAATAGCACATAGTTCTTTTATTATTTAAGGAGCTGTGACATATTGGATACATTCCTTTAAACTTTAAGCCAGCTTATAATGTAATGACAGAAAGATGGTAGCAGCTATGGTAAGGGCTCAGCCAATCAGACCCCAGTTTCAAACCACGGGGCTGCGGCTGTTTCAATATGCTGAGTGACAGTGTGCAGTCTGTTCAGTGGCCACCATGGCCCTGGTCTTTGTAGGAAATGTGCTCAGATGTTCACCTTCTGTGCCACTGATTCATTTGAATTTCATCCCCACACACAAGGGTCCAAATCCTTCTTCCAACTTCCATATGTGGTCAGGTCAGCAAAACGTTATTGTCTTTACTTTTACATCCGATGAAAATGAAGACACTCATGAACTCCCCAGTTCCCTCTGTAGATCAGGGTTTGAATAGCTATGCATTTAAAGACATTATGGAAATCCGATTACAGAGTCAGATATAGGATGTCTAAATGCTTTTATTTTTGAGACCACAATTTGAAATCTATTTATACACTTGTGTATAGGGCTTTCAACTTGAAACCCAAAGGCTTAGATTACTTTTTCAGCACCGTTGTTTTGTCATTACAGTATAAGGTGGCTTAGAATTTCCTTTGTCACAGTTTTCAAACATTCTACATCTTGGGGCTAGAGAGATGGCTCGGTGGTTAAAAGCAGTGACTGCTCTTCCAGAGGCCCCAGGTTCTCAGTTCCAGGAACCATGGTGACAGAAACAAACAACAAACAAACAAAACATCAGAAACTCCAGTTGAAGGGAATGCACTGCCCACTGCTGGCCTCAGTGGGCATTGCCTGCACATGCTGTACAGATCTACATGCAGGCGAAACTCCCACATACATGAATTAAAGAGTTTTTAAAAAGCATTCTGTATTACAGGGTCTTAATTTATAAAATGCACTAAGCACTAGTTTAATAAGACTTTAGAAGAAATAAGGAAAAAATAAGCTGTTTATGAAGCAGCCCTGATACAATATGTGATACTGAAGGAAAAATAACTGACAAAGATAAAATAAAAACAGAAAGAAATACTTGGACTTGGTTTAATCCACAAATTCTTTTTGAATTTTCCTGAATGTACACCCAGAGCATGGCTAGTTCCTCCTCCATGTCCTCATGATATACTCAGGTCAACCGTGACCACAGAAGCAGTTTCTGAAAAATGTTTACTGTCTGTCTTGGCACATTGAAAAAAATGTGCCAATTTGGGCTGTAAAAGTGAACAGATTATTAAGAGGTAGTCTGTTCTGTTCATAAGACATGCCTGATAGAGGAATATATGGCTGATTTGAAATATGTTAACCTTCTAATATCTCTTATACCAGTGAGAATATGACTCATCCCAGGAGCTTAGCATCCTCGCGATGGTGGCAGTGGCGAGTCGTTGGCTCTGCCACTGTAGAACACCTTTGCAGTGCTACTGTGAATTACAGCTCTGTTAACATTGTTTACCACCTAATTATTGAGAAGCACCGCCATCCATCTCTGACAGCTCACTAAACGGCTCAAGACACCATAGTATTTGCAACCAGAACAACAAGGTCATCGCAAGTTTAATTAGCCACTATCCATTATAAAACAGCAAATAGCCTATGATGAGAAGGAAAATTCCAATTTCTGAACATGCCTCATAAAATGACAGAGAATTGCTCATTTCCCAGTGATTCTAATAACAAATATATGTAATATCACTTACAAATGTTTTATTATTATCTATAACGAGCAGTGGGCAGAATTAATCAGAGGTTACTCATAAGTCTCCCTATTGTGGTTTTTGGCTTTAAAGTGTACTTACCTTCTAACATTCAGTATAAAAAGGGACAGCACCACGTGAAAATGAGGCTGAAAATTCTTTTCGGAATTTGAATGTGGATATATAAAGTCAAATCCAGGGCTCTTCTTTGTTATCAGGATTTTGATTTTAAACCTTAACATTTTTGACTTACCAGCCAATGTTTAGACAAAAGTAAAATTCTTTAAGTTACTACAGACTTTCCAGATGTATGCAGAATCTTACTCCTGTTTATCTCCTGGGGAGGATTTATTGTTATTTGCATTTCAGCTGATATACTTGGGGGAAGAGCCTCTGGAAATATGAATGTGTCATCGTTCTCATTTTAAAAAGTAAAATATAATAACTCAGCCCAGGTCAGGACCCTGATGATTAGCTTGGATCGATCCAAATCATCACCTTGAGAGGGCACATGTTGGGAATTGTAAATAATAGCTTCCCTGTGGGAAGGCAGTCCATCTTCTTTCCAGTCCTTGCCTCATCAAGGCACTTTCTTCCCATTTTGACACTTTGGTGGGAAAAATGAGTATGACTTCATACATTATATTCATATTTAATGTTTTATTTTATTTCAAATGTCAATTATAATGCTCAATACTTTTTATCATGGAAACATGACTAAAGTATTAATGATTAAAAATATCTTAAAAATTTAAAATTAAACACTGGTAATTCTAAATATGTATCATATAATGAAATAAAAATTATAGCAATAAACTATTTCCTTACCATCTAAAACAAAGGTCAAAGTCAGTTTTCCCTCTAGATTTTCTAATATGCAGATTCAAACCTGAGTGTACAATATATGCATCTTCGGTACAAGTTATAATATTGATTCCTGGATCAATTACCATAGTATCTAGCTCTGCACATTTTAGATAGAATCATGGTCTTGACAAAATACCTCAGACCCAAATAAGAGAAGCCAGTGCATAAATAAATCTAAAGTAAAAGTGTGCAAGTATGTCAGTTTCTACACTAGTCTGTCATAAAAATACCTGTGCAAATTTACAAAAAGTAAAATAACATTATCACAATGTTGTTTATTGCAACTACTTCTTGATTGAGTTATAATATAAAATTCATAGTTTCTTTAATTTTAGAATATGTCAAAACATTGACATTATTATGTTTCAAATCCATAAAAATATTTAAGCACGTGGAATCTAGTAGATTTTGTATTAAGTCTATGATTTGAGCATATATTTTGGATTTATTACATCATGTGCCTTGGGTTATAATAAAAAGTCTGGCGTGCCAGTGGAATATTTCTTTGTAGCGCCTGGATAGTTTACTGGGTACCATTTCTTACTTTATTTCAGCCTGTGATGTAGGAAGTACTTCTGGAAATGTGTTGCTTTTATTGGTTAGTGAATAAAGTTGTTTTGGCTAATGACTTAGCAGAGTAAAGCCAGGTGGAAAATTTGAACAGAGATATAGAGAGAAAGTAGGTGGAGTCAAGGAGATGCCATATAACTGCCGAAGGAGAAAGACACCAGAACAAAACCCAACCATTCTGAGCAGTCGCAAAAAAAAAAAAAAAAAAAAAAAAAAAAAAAAAAAGAGCTGTCTCCGGTTACAAATAGCGTGGGTCAACTACATCCACATAAAAACTAAGAGAGCTTGGAAGGGAATTCTCGACACAAAAGAACAGAGTGAAGTACAGCTTCTTGGTAGCCACATTATTTTCAGAATTGCTCTGTTTGCTAGCCGCAAACAGAGGTGCGACTGGTTTGAGAGAAACTTTTCTGACTCAGCACTAGCAGCAAAGATTGCATGCCTTCTTTCTGGCCTGTCAGTTCTGGGCTTTTCAGGATGTCCTGCATGTAAATAGGATTTTTGAGCAACGTGCTACTATTTGCTTAATGACAACATAGACCCACTGTGTCCCTGGGGTTGGGGCAGTGAGCATGGCTCACAGAGGCAGTAAGCATGGCTCCACCATGTTGGACTGGGCAGAATAAGCAGGCAGGGCTACTGAGTTGGTCCTGGTCATGCCTGCTTAGCATTTAAAAAAAATGATTACAGATACGCAATAAAGATAGATTCAGATAAAAAGAAGGAATGGGTCATAGTGTTGGATAAATGTACATATGCTTGGTAAAGAGAAGAAAAAGAGTATAGGCAGTTACAAAAAGAAGTAAAATCTTTAAAGAAACAGCAAAAGTAATATAAAAGACTAAAGGAATAAAAAAAAGCCACGTAAAGATAGAATATATACAGAGTCTGGATTATGTATATTATTGTGCTTTCTTTGATTTTTTTTTTTTACTTCAGAGAGACATTTTATTCTGGGGGTTGCTAAGTTAACCCAACATAAAGGCATCTTGACTTCAAAATTTGGGTCTAAGTATATGTTGCTTTCGAGAAGAGATTCTGTATTTGTTTCCACGAGGATTGAAACCTAATGAGGTTTTATGGAACAAGACCCCCTGAAAGCTCTCCTGATCCCTAAAAACACTTTGCCCAATAAAAAGCAGGAAGCAGTTTGGAGAGAACAATCCTCAAATTTCCAAAGTAATGGTTCATAAATGTTTGTTTTCATTTAAAGGGGGATATGATATAAAGCTGGATTCTTTGCATTGGTCTATTGATACAAATTTAAGGTCGATTTTGTTAAACCGTGTATATGCATTTCTGTTCTTCTTTAAGGTATTGTGTTTCTGCAGCACATTTAAAAATGTAATGTATAAGAAATACAGATTAATAGATAGTCTTCTAAAATGTAATCATGTTAGTTTTTCTAGATGTACAGAGATATATTTCAGATGGATAGGTATTCCCCCAAATCTTTTAAAAACCTGCAGAATATGGAATTTAAAATGTTTTAAGAACTTGGACTTTTCTTAACAGTGAGGCATGTCTGCTTCTGGCAGCACCAATTACTTCAGAGAGGCTGATGGGCATTGAAGAAACTTACTGTGGAATTTCCTTCAATGTGACAAGGCTAGCCATTTGGGCAAGAAACAGTTTTGCTTAGACTGCATGATGATATGTTGTATGAACTGGACATGCAGGACTCACAGAAAAATAACTGCTGAACTTGTCAAAAAGTGAAACAGTCCTCTAGAGTTCCTGCTTCATGAAAGAGTCTGCCATACATTCTACAGGATACAGAAGATAGTGACTGACAAACTATCTTCAATATAGGGGAAACAGTTTTCCAAAGTTCCTTCATCACGAAAAAAGTCTGCCAGATACTATGTGTCTGTAGGCTTAAGCTAAATGCCCCAATGTTACAAAAGAACACTGGGTGACTGTCCAGGCAGTGAAATGTCTCTGTCAATTCTAGAATTTTGAAAGTTGCTTACAATG
>JAQHUG010000036.1:7925535-7973035 GCA_028555095.1 Dicrostonyx torquatus
CTTGTTTCTTTTCCCACGAATTATAATATCATTCTCTCTTTAAGTTTGCCACAACAACCCCTCTTCAGCATAAAAAGAAAAAAATGTACTACACATTAAAAATTATTACATACTCTTTGGAATAGTTGTAATATATGAAAATCATTTTTAAAATATTAAAACAATATGTACTTAAAATAGAATTAGCTATTTTGTATGCATCTTTGTACAGATATAATTTGATGTGTGTTAGCTGAGTACATTATCCCAAATTACATGCTTAATGCAACTTAATTTAATAATTACAATAGTAATTATTACCCATTTTTTATTTTAGTTGTCAATAGTTCTCATAATTTTTCTATTTTCCCATTAAACTCCAAAACACATCCATTCATTTGTGCATGCATTGTAAATGTTCTATGTAATGAGCACAAATAAAGGATGTGGGCACTGTTCTGGAGACATGTCTTTCTTGATATGTCATTCAAACCTATTGCTAATCTTACGGGTTTTCTTCATTACAAGAATTTCCAAAATGCTGCTTATTTCCTTCCTCTCACCCACCACCCCAGCCTGCTCCCTGTGCTTCTACATCCTATGTCCTTATGATGGAATAGTGATTATCATACCTGATTTCAACCTCATTCTTGAATCAAACATCAAGTGTGTTATCATTTCATTAATGGCCTTGAATAAATTAAATATATGCAGAAGTATTTGGAATGGGCTGTGTACTACTAAGTGCTCCATGAATAGATAGTTCTTCTCTATAGTTATCTATCCATCTTTATTGTAACATAACTGTATGTCCAACTTTGTTTCTAAATCTCTAATGAACCACATTTATTAAATAATTTTTCTTTGAACATTTATTTTGTAATTCTATAGTAATTCAGTTGATTTACTACAAACATGATTAAGACCCTTCATGGTTACTATACTATTTCAGCTTACCATCTTCTACAGTGCCTGTCTACATAGAAAACTTAAGCTCAGTTCAGTGAGTTGCTGGTCATTCCCTAAATTCCCCAACACTTTGCCATACCTAAGAGTTTATCTCCTAGTGTTCTTATCACCTCCCTAAATTTTTTTAGACCAAGTGTGAATGCTTGCATTTTCCTATCTCTGCTTATAATGGCATCTCTATTTTTAGTACAGCAATTATATGAAATCTTCAGTGGAATTCAGATGATAAGTAGCAGGTGACCATGACTCTGCAATGATGAACTACCTTAAAAGGTCTGTTTTGTTCACACTATGTGTGTATCATATGTTTTATGTCTTGCTTACATCACTAGCTTGTAAACACTTTTAAGGCAAGGCTGGGCTCTAATTTTTCTATCTCTCATCTAGAACAAATTTTGTTCATAGTAATAGTTCATTTCATGGCTACTAATGAAGAAAATTAATAAAAAATAAGGTCAACAAAAAATAAGGTCAACTCAAAACATACATTCATAACTTAAACTCATATACTTTCAGCAATTAATGGATAAAACAAAGAACCATCTCTTGTTTTACTAATTTTATTCTAATATGATGAATTTTATTGGTGAAGAATTTGAAAAATATTGTGTAAAGTCTACCTTTACTTAGTGATTCAACAAATATTTGTTTAAAACAGAAATTTCACATATAACAAGCATACAAATGTTCATGGAGACTCAGAACTCCCAGTGTAAGTCTCCTGTTCTCGTGTTCTTAGATAAAGCTCACAGGCTCCATTGAGAAACCTACCGCATGCCATCCCTCATCTTTCCTTGTCATTGAACACTAAATTGCATTGTGTATTATCATCCCCACCCCAAACACAAATATCCAAATATCCACAGTTGCAAAACTCTTCATTGCTCTCAAGGGCATGCAGAAGTGGGAGGAAATGACCTCCATAAGTCAAATTACTCTGTAATCTAGATATCCCTCTCCAATCAATAGCCAGTCTTGTAGAAAGTTTTGTGAGCACTTTCTCTCTCTCTTACAAAGCATGCTCTCACTCTCTAGTCTCTAATTCATAGACCGTGGCTGATTGAGGCAGTGCTTGAATGACATCCATACTTAGAGCAGGGACTTGACTATTAGTTTCATCAGTAACTTCAATATTTACAATAATATAGGAATGGACTGATGTCACCTTTAACTTATCCCTTCATCCACAGGTGACTTCAACCAAGAAGAATTCCTTCTCTCGGTTTTGTTGCAATAAACAAAAGACTGATCTAGATTGATATAAACCAGCCTTTACTCTACTTTGATTTTATGCACAAGGTATCATTTTTCACAATCATTTTCTAGAATTTTCTTTTACTTGTCACTTTCATGGGTGACATTAAAATTGAAATTGCTTTTTTATTTTTATTTGTTTTTGTTGTTTTTATTCATCTCACATACTAACCACAGTTCTCCCTTCTCTTTTCCTCTTCCCCTGTCCCACATCTCCCATGGGGAGTCAGCAAAACCTAGTACATTCAGTTGAGGCTGGACCAAGGCCCTCAAGTGCAGCTTTCATCACTACGTTTCCTAACTTCAAATTCTAGATAATAAAATCCAGTTTATCCCCTCACGGTCAACATTAGGAATGTTATCTAGTTTACAGTAATCATAAAATCTTAGTAGGCATTGCACCCTTTCATTCAGCAATAGAGAGGAAGAAACATGCCATTGACAGTTCAAACCCACACTGAGATACACAGCAGGATTATCTCAGAAATGAACAAATGAATAAATATGGAGAGTTCTAGTTCCCAGTGAGTTGGACCAAATATACTTATTCCTATGACGTCTTCTATATCAAGATACTAACCCTAGACAGGAAGCATGAGCAACCTTATTAAAACTTTTGGAATTGAACAGTGGCAGGTGGTTGGGGGAAGAATGTGTATTTAAAGCACTGGAAGCCAGCATGAGTCGACTATCCTTTATTCTTCCTGTGTTTCTCACCCTCTGTGGAAGTGAGTCCGAGACAGCAGCCAGGAGCCCCACGTAAGCCCTCAATTATGTTTGGAGATTAAAAAGAAAAAGCCAATATTCACGACCAAATTAAAGTGAGACTCTCCCATTCAGTTTTTGCTTTCTTTTCTACATTTGCCTCTCTTTTCTATATTCGTCTAGCCCTTAAGAATTCCTATAGGAGTATCAGGGACTGGAATCAAGAGCCTACAGGAGAATTGTTCTGAAGAAAGAGTCTTTCTCTAAATTCAGTGGACTTATTAAACATGCGGAGAAGAGAATGTGCCAATCTCACCTTTCCCTTCTTTTCCTTTTAACTGGACACCTTACAGCAGGGCGTGCAGGATGACACAAGACTAAAATGTAGAGTCCCAGGAACTGAGGAGTGTTGAGGAGATCATGGAAAGAGAGAGGGGGAGAAATTGGGAAAGTAACTGTGTGAAGTTTTTATGGAAATATGCATTGAACTCTGAGCTCGTACGCGTAGAACTGATTGTGTTAATCAGAATGAAACTTTGAGATCTGAAGTAACTCATAACCATCCCTCATATCATAGGACTTGGATCTGTGCTCACGACGGATCTATGTGGCAAAGCAAAGGTCTTGAAAATGAAACTGGTATCTCACAGAGAGTCAGGTACAATTTATTGAGCAAATCTCACACGATTCATACAATTTAGTGTGCTTATCTTCGTAGCGTTTGTACTTTGCTCCAATACTTCAAAAAATACAAGTGTTTGTGAAGTAAAATGAATCCATCTACACTGTCCATTATACTAACACAGGCCCTAAAGCTTCATAAAACATTCAGGTCACCCGGCACATAATCCCAATGCATGCAGCATATGAAGACCCACAAAAATCCTCAAATCCAAGTAAATGAGAATATTTATCAATGCTAAGATGACAGTGATATTGAAACTATCTGACAAGAACTTTAAAGTCATTGTGACAAAGCAGTCAAGGCAAGCAGCTGTGAACATTCTTGAAACCAGCAAACTACCGAAAGTCCTAGAAAACATAAAGGAGAAAGTGCATCAAGAAGGATTATAATCAAACTTAAGTAATTCTATTAATAAATCCAACATGCAGAGGTATGTTTATGTTAATAGGTCCACCCTTATGACCACAGTTTTAGATAGTATCATGAGCAATGCACAAGAAATATAGGGACAAAATAAGAACAATAGAAGATAGAATTATGGATATAGTAATCTCTATGTTGTGCTGGTTCCCACGATTCATAATTATATACGGTGCATTTTGCTCTCAAGTTGCATGATGAAGCCGGAGCCTTTTAGAATTGGTAGAAATTGCTCCTCAGTCATAGAGGTAGAGAAATGCCCATGGTTATAAAGTACCATGGTGGCAATTGCACTTACAAAGAACCAGTCTAAAATGTCTATTTGCATATCATTTACATTTTTGTTGCCATACCTGTCAATCAGCTCTAGCAGCTAGCAAATCAGGTAGCCCACTTGGGAAACTGGGCCAAAGGAAAACAATTCAAGGTGATCTAAAGTATATGAAGACCTGTATGTATATTCATTTTTTAAGGAATATTTTTGAAAAATAATAGCATGTGAAAATATCTGATTAGGCTGCCTCAAGGAGCAGTTTTTCATCTTTTTCTTACTTTTGTTATTCACATCAAACTTTGCTTGATTTTAGCTCTTTTCTGTATAATTTTCAAATTATCATGGTACTTCCAAGTAACACTTTGTGGCTAAATGCTGAGAAACTCTTGTGCTTTCTTTCTTTATTTCTTTATTTAATTTGATTTAAATACACTAAATAAATATATTTATATAATTTGATTTTGTATATATAATTGATATTTGTATTATGATGTAATTAATAATACACTAAATAAATATATTTATATAATACATTTGTGTGTGTGTGTGTGTGTGTGTGTGTGTGTGTGTGTGTGGATGACTGAAATATCGCTAAGGTCACAGACATGCACATTGACATCAGATAGATGGACCCAGTAACAAGAAAATAAAAACTGTTATTTCTAGAACAGAAAGGTCTGGAGATTGA
Source organism: Dicrostonyx torquatus (assembly GCA_028555095.1). Lineage (NCBI taxonomy): Eukaryota > Metazoa > Chordata > Mammalia > Rodentia > Cricetidae > Dicrostonyx > Dicrostonyx torquatus. The sequence goes on from JAQHUG010000036.1 coordinate 7,930,510, forward strand.
GCAACCATCCCTTCTAGGTAGAGATTCTAGGGTTTTCTCCTGATGCTTATATTTCAGCCTGGGAGATAAAATGCCTGTGAATGTTGACATGAGGAAAATCCTACTTGCTTAATAATGAAGTTTCCAGAAGTGCTGTTTCTTTGGGAGTTAATAGCCAGTTATTGTGTCTACAGAATCCGGAGTCTGAGAAGATGCTTAGCAATCGTTATCACTATGGCTGCTCTGTGTGGTTGCTGGGGAAAGGGTCATCTCAGGCATCCTAGACAGCCCCAAAGTCCTGACTGACAAAGAGCACTTCTTCCAAGGGCTATAGTATTTGGTTTAGTTTATATCTAATGTTGCAAAATTATCTTTCTCACAAGCAAAAACTGTGAAATTAATCTTTTCACCTCAATAATGTAAAAATTGTGATGTTGGCACCCAAAACAGTCTGTAAGTTAGCTATGACTTGGGCCCTTGTCATCTTCCTTGGAGCTGGTAATCCCTGCCAGATATTTTCCTTTGCACTAAATCTGTGACCATATTAACATTCATTATGGGACGGGAAGATAACCCAATCAACAAGTTTGCTTAAACAGATAACCTTTCTTTGTTAAAACTTGCACACAAAAGAGATGTTGTATGGAAGTAAGGACTAAGGGGAAAAAAAGGGAAAGAAACATTGTAGCAATTTGCTGAACATGGAGACTTATTGAGGATGCAGTCCTGAATAATACACACTAGCTTTGCTCTCCTCTCTTTAGTCTGTGTGGAGAAGCTATGAATCATTCATGGTCTCCCAGCTGAGAAGGGCTTCAAAGGGGATGCTTCTGATTGGATGTCCTGTGTGAATTGCCATGCTGCAGAATCCGCTACACCCCTAGCACTGGAGGGTGGAGGAAGCACTTTCATCTGGGCCTCCAAAGTGTTTAGGGTCACAGTTCACCAGGAGATAACGATGTCGATGTACATTCAGAATTAGCTGCCGAGATACCTGTGTAGTGCGGTGTGGAAAAGTGAGCCAGTTAGATCCCCAGTGGATGCTGTGAATCAATTACTGTATTCTGAATACAAGGTTGGCTGCAGGGGATAAACAGATGTCAGAGAAATTTTCCCTAATAAGACCCTGGTAATAGAAGAGCACTGTCAGCTTCGTTTTGCATTAAAAATCTCATTTCCTCTTTATATGACCGGTTTTATTAGTTTCCTAAACAAAGATATTTTGTGTAACTGTAAGCAGCATTGTGTGAATGCTGCCACCAAATTTTGTGTTTTTAGACTGTCTCATAAAAACCAAGAGAAAGAGGATAAGTCTATCGAAAGTTACAACTTGAATAGCTGTAGAGTAAAGTATAGTAAAATTAGTTTCTGTGTGAAGCGTTGTCCACACGGTATTTGGCAATGCTTGATTTTCATACTAAATCAGGAGAACCAAAATTTCAAACGAATTCACACAGTGTAGACTGAAGCTAACATTTAAGTCTTTCTGTGTCTTTTATTGTTCCTGTCATGGGTGATACTAATATAAAATTGCTCCAATTCTAGCTCAAGTGAGAGTTAATTTCAGAAAATTTCACTTTTAAAACCTTATGCATTGAAAACTACTGGCATGGTGTATTTACAAGCATCTCTCTTTCACAAAAGGAAGTTGACATCAATTTCTTTCCCTCTATCGCCTTTGGAGGCCCAAATTGATGTCAAATGTCATTTTGAGGTATCTACTAATATCCAATTAACCTCTCCCTTCATCTGCAACTATCTAAAAGAGAGAGAGCATCTCCTTCAGGCTGTGCAACAGTAGATTTTCTGAATAAGACTCCAAGTAGAGAAGGCAGATGAGGAGGTGATGTGAATTCACTTTGCAATGTTGTCTATTGATTTCTCAAGAATACATTGCTTTAAGATTCACTGTACTCCAAATTCTTAGAAGGTGAAACCCTTTGTTCCAAACATACAAAACCCAGGAATGCTCAAGGAGGAGTTTTTTCTTTATGATGGGAAAAACAAAATACAACAAAGGTCACATATTCAAATGGCACAAACAAATCAGACGGGCTGGAACTGTGCAACATACAACACACATACATTACAACGTCCCTTACATATGTAATATACTATTGTGTTGCGAAACTTAAGCATTACTTGTGCTGTTACTTATTTAGCTATTGCCTGCTTATGTGAGACCATTATGCCTTATCTAGAGAGCCCCTCTAACTATGTTGGCTGTACAAGACAGATAGTGGGTTTGTCCTTTTCCAATCCAAGATTGGGTAGCCCAACCCAAAGAGAACTCTCACACAATGTAGAAAGATGTTGACAGAGTTCTGCAGGTGGTATTCTTCCCCTGGTTCAGGGAACACTTCCCCTCTAGGTAGTTTCCCTAAAGAATACGATAAATTAAAGTGAAATGTTCAAGCAAACTGAGGTTGTAATTCTTAAAGACATCCCCATGTTTTTAAAGAGAAGTAGTGTCATGTCAATACCTCGGTTTCGATAGTTGCATTCTTCCAAGACTCTGCTTCAATTTCATTTTAATTTGGTGTTCTTCACTACTGGTTTGAATTTTGAGTAGCTTATTTTAATTTGGTGTCCTTCACTACCGGTTTGAATTTGAGGACCTCCAACGCTTTCCACTACTTCAAACGTTTTTCCACAGATAGTATTCCAAAGGATTTCTTCAAACAAGATGTGTGGCATTATTTATTGACCCATTGGCTTATATTAGTTAATAATAGATTAAGGAGAGGTGAAAAGTAAATCTAGAAGATTATTGACATATTGAGTATTGAATCATTATTCATTGTTATGGAAAAAGAGACTTGAAGCATCTTTAGTCCATGGACACAAGACTCTATAGAGCTTCGGAGTTTGTTTTCCATGTGATCACAACCACAAAGGCTACTTGGAAGAGAGAAACCAAAGGCAAATTCACACCTTCTAACTATAAATGTCACCATTTTCTTGGGATAATACACTCTATTTATTATTAGAATATTGATATATGCCTTTTGTGTCTGAAACACTAGATTTTTATAGATAGAGTACATACATAGAGCTAATTGATTATAAATAATTTAATAATAAATTATTTGGCATAGTAGTCTCATTTAGAGTCTTTTCATCTGTCTTTTTGTCAGAAGTATGTTGCCTTTCTATTTTGAAGATCTTGCCTTAAAGAAATGCATCGGGTTTACATTGTTTCATACAGCTCCTATATCAGGAAGTGGGTAAAACAGCCACCAAAATAAAAAGTGACCTTTGCAAAAATACCATCGTAGAAAGTTTGAAGTGCACAGTCACTGCTCCTCAGTGCAGAGCTGGAGCATCTGAAGAAAGCTGTATCCACACGTCAGCATTCTAATGGGATCCCGTTTTCTTGTGTGATGGCTGAGAACTGGTTCTGATAGCATACAAATGGAATTTGAATGTCCATGAATGGTACTGACAAAGTTAACATTTAATTCAATACCACTTGTGGGTCACGAAAATCTTGTTAGAATTTACATAAGAAAAGTTCAAATTATATTTATTCTTAAAGTCTATTAACTCTCCCACCCTATTTTTTCTAAAACATTTTTCATGTTAACATGTTGTGAGTAGTGAATTTAAACATATTTGAACAGATAGTGAAATTTAAAGAATAAAGAGCATAGTGGTTTATCATAAGTAGTTTTAAAAACAAAAGATGATGCAAGGGGAATATATTTAATCTTGAAATACACAGTCTAACAAAATTTTAAAAATATTTCCAATTATTTTGACTTTGATCGAGCAGATCATGATTTATATATTACGTAGAAATGAACGTGAAAGTTATCGCAATGTCCTGGTGCAGGATCATGAGTCATTAAATTCAGTGTTGTAGCATGCAGAGCACGCAGTAGGTGGATCGTGATATCCTAATATGGATCAATTAATAGATGAATAATGAAAACATGAGTGAAGACTACTTAATTCCATTTAGACAGCAAGCAGTGCACTTGTTTTTGGTCAATGTCTTATACATTTGTTTCAATACACCTTCCTCATTCTTACACATACTCTACAAATGGATTTTGACATTCACTTATTTTTAGGCAAGGTAGAGTAACTGGCACTTAAAAATACAAGGATGAGTGATATTAAGAAAGAAGAAGATAATTGAAAGTTGAGTGTACTATAGCAAATTCAGTGATAGGAAACAGGGTAATTATAGCCTTCAGCCTCCGCTCATATCAAATATGGTGCCTTGGTTCTCAAGAGAGGCAACATAGACTCCGAGTCTAGATCTGAACACTACATAAAACTTAGTGGAAAAAATGGGGATTCATGGTTAAGGTCTGTGAAAGGTAATCAAACAAAAGGTAGACATACATAGGGGGAACAAGATATTCAATTATCTTGAAATCATCAAGCAAAACCCCAGTGTAAATTTATATATTTTTGTTTTGTTTTTATTTTTTTAAGTGGGTCTCACTAAATCATCCAGTTATCTTAGTTGGGGTTTCTATTGCTGTGAAGAGGCACCATGACCATGGCAGCTTCTGTAAAGGAAAACAATTAATCATGATTACTCACTTAGAGTTCAGAGATTTTGCCCATTATCAACATGGTGGAAAGCAGGACAGCACACAGGCAGACATGGTGCTGGAGCAGGAGCTGAGAGCCCTTACATCTTGATTCACAGACAACAAACAAGAAATGGTTTGAGACCCTGGGTGGTATCCTGAGCATAGCAAACCTCAAAGCCCTCCTCCACAGTAACACACTTCCTCCAATAAGGCCACGTCCACTTCAACAAAACCTAATAGTGCCCCTTTGGGGGCCATTTTTCTTTCAAACCAGCCCAGTGCTTGGTCTACAACATGTTCTGCAGTTGACTTAAACATTCGGTTTCAGTCTCTAGAGTGTTGCGGTTACAGGTGTGAATCACTACACACAGCTCTGCTTGGCATTCTTCTTGAATCTGATGAAAGCCAATGGATAGAGAGGGAAGGAGTTCATGAGTTAAAATCGTGATTGGAGTTTGATGTGGAGGTGTACACCTTTCATCCCAGCACTCCAGAGGCAATGGCAAGCAGATCTCTGTGAGTTCAAGGCCATCCTGGTCTCTATTGGGAATCTTGTGCCAATTAGGGCTATATAGTGAGAACTTTCCTCAAAATAAATAAATAAATAGATAAATAAAATTATTACATTGAAACAAATGATTATTATTATAGAAATAATATGCATATGATCCATAATTTCAAAGAATCTTGAAATTTATGCTTGCTTGGACTTGCCCAGACATAAAGACAGTAACCAGAATTCTGAAAAATGTACCAGTGCCAAAGTATGATACTTTAAAAAATGAAACAAAGGGCAAATTTATAGCATTAAAACTCAGCAAGAACAAAGGATCCTTTCCGAAACTGTGAAAAACAAAATATGGCATCCTCTCCCCCCAAAATGCTAACACCATTGAAGAACGGATCCTACTGCCTAGCCTTTGCCAGGTAAGCCTCTCAGTGTAGAGGGTGGTGAAGGCCATAGTACTGAGAATTAGTAATGGGGGTTGCCTAGATGGGGCAGCCATATAACTTCCTGCAAGGCTTGTGGAACACTCTGGAAAAGAGGAAGGCAGTGGTGGTGCTCACCCATCAAGGTCCAGTGAGGTCTCTCAGCACCTAGGGTGGAGATGGTTTAACATTTGTCTCCTAAGCATTGATCCTCTGTTGTTTCCTGCAGTTGGACTTAGCTGTTCCTCTCTGTGGTTTGTTCGTGGGAATACCACAGCATAATTCTTCAAATTCCACTGAAATGCATTAGAGACATCGTTAAAAGAGTAAAAGGACTCATACTTCTCATTCTTTATTGGTGTTAAGGGAATAAATAGACCTTGACTCCTTCACAGGCTTAGCTACACACTTTGGGGGTTCAGTACAAAGTGAAAATGCAGCAGAATAATCAACCAAGAGCAGATGATGCTGTGTGATGATGCAGGTTGCATGTCCACGAAGTCCTCCTTGATTTCCAGTGTGCTGCATGAATAAAACCTATGCTTTATGAATAACGATGAGAAGCTAGCCAAGTTGTTCTCCCTGGGAAGGAATCCCTGGTGGAATCTGCCCTTGAAAGTACAGATGTTGCGCTGTGACTTGCCCATTAGGCAAAGGCGTACTCAATTTCTGTGTGCACACAAGTAAGGACATGGGACAAATACAAGTGCAGAACACACAGCGAGGTATCCAATATTAAAGTAATATGTGTTTCTTTGAGCTAAAAGGTAACCAGAATTGCCTTCAATAAAAACACTGATTTAAAAAAAATGAACAGAACCACACATATTTTTTATTTTTGAAAATATCCATAATTACAAGATTCTATGTATCAACAATAAAATTATAAGCCAGGAACATAAAATATGTAATGAAAGCAATTCCCATTTGCCTGATCGCAAGCAAAGGATTTATCTGGAAAGAATTATCACTTCATCTTTATACGCAGGTTGGCTCCTGTACGTGTTTATTGATGGGTGCTATTTTCACAGTTCAGCACTAATTATTAATTTGTATAACCAGGAGAACGTACACACAGTTCTCACTATTCTCAAGAGATTTTTTTTGTAAATAATAGTGTAGATGAGCGTCTCAGATTGCGCTTAGCTCTCCCTCCTAGCTGGCACCATAACCCTGCCAGGGAGACAGAGGTGCAGGCAACATTGTACCTCCCATAATTAAGGTGCCCATAATTCAGGGGTAGGAAAGGAATTTCATGTGAGAGGAGCACAGAATGAAGAGTTGGTCCCTGGGTGCTGTTTCATTTTAGTGCCAAGACATTAGCATCTTGAACACTTGAATATGAGCACAAGAAGTTCGTAAGGGGATGAGATAATAATAATGATGTCAGATTGGCCTAGAATCTTGTCGTGAAAGCTGTTCAGCTGCTTCCAAACAAGAGAAGAGCAGACACTTTCCTGGGCTCCCTTTAACATTCTTATTTATTTATTTATTATTTTTCGAGACAGGGTTTCTCTGTGGCTTTGGAGCCTGTCCTGGAACTAGCTCTTGTAGACCAGGCTGGTCTCAAACTCACAGAGATCCACAAAGAAGGAGGAGGAGGAGGAGGAGGAGGAGGAGGAGGAGGAGGAGGAGGAGGAGGAGGAGAAGGAAGATGATGAAGAAGAAGACGACAAAGCAGCAGCACAAAACCCCAATGATTTAGATTGTTTCCTTGATTATAAAGATACCCTTTTAAAAAACCTTCATGTGCATTGGTGGTGTTGGTGGTGAAAGCTGATGTGATTGTGCCAGTCTCATGCAAGCCCTGCTATGCAGGTGACCCTGCTACGCACATGGAGGTCAGAGAATACTCTCCAGTGTGAGCCCTCATCTCTCACCTCTTCAGAGACAGAGTCTTCGGCTCATCACAGCTGAGTGATGAGCAGGCCCCTGAACTCCAGGCTATTCTCCTGTCTCTACCTCTCCTCTCACCATGGGAACACAGGGGTTAGTGTCCATCACTACATGAATTCTGGGATGTGAACTCAGATCCTTATGCTCATGTGGCAAGTGGTTTATACACTGAACATTTGTCCCAGTTCCCAAAAACACTTTATATCATTTAAATACAATTTTTTCTGAAAAGGGATGAAAGTGTGTTGGGAAAATTTGGAGTCCTGGCCTCCAGCGGCTCTTCCCTGCTAGAGATCTTTACCCCTGATTTCAGTTACTAAAAGCTGTGTCAAAGTTGTTTACCAGCTCTGCTTCATGAGCATGTGTTGCCTTGATCTGAGGATAAGGTTTTCACCTGTTGACCCACCTGACTATTGGGTATATAAGCCTCCGTGGTGCTATTGAAGAAAGGGCTTCTTATCAGTGACTAGAGGTCCATGTCTCTGTCTCTCTGTCTGTGTGTGTGTGTGTGTCTTTGTGTGTTTTAACCTCCAGCCCCTTGCCCGAAGCAGCTCGGTAACTGTATGGTAGCGTACAGAGTGCAGAAAGGTGATTGCGCGTGGCAAAAGTGTGGTTTTGTTCCTTCTACTTGACCATCAGCCCTTAGGATAGTTTGGGTTTTGTTGCTGAAGCGACAAATTATTTTTAAATAATTAATGGAGACGTTTAGACAATATTTTGAAACTGATAAACTAAGTATTTTCTATTTAGCTAAATTCGACAAATGATTGTTTGAATTCACCATGGTTAACCTGCAGAGGAAGATTACCAATGTGACCAAGACAAGGATTCCTACATGTCTATCAAAGCAAGGTTCTCTTCAGATAGATTACCCATAAGTCTGTGCTGGTAAGTGCCCTGGAGAACTGTGTGGCAGAATGGCAAGGAGATGATACTCCACAGAAAATAAATCTTACAGTATGGATAAGGATTCAAATGTTCAGCAAGGTGGGACAAATGAACTAAATAATGTGGGAAATTTATTGCTGGGTTTGAGATGTTAGAAGAGAATATTTCTTACCTGTCCAAATGAGTCTTATCTTTTATCTAGATTGGTGGAGGGTTATGGATTAGGCTGGGACATTGTATGTGCTGTGTTTGAAGGAAATAAAGATACTGGAATTGTGAAATAGGGGTCAGAGACAGGAACCATATTCGGAGTGTGAGATCATGTAGCCCACATTTTGTAACCTATTTTACCCTTGACAGAAATCGGGTGGTGGCGGTGGTGGTAGTCGCATGTAAAACCATATGCAAGAAGTATAGGCAGAATTTTTTCAAAGTAGGTAGACTTTCTTTAAAAAGACAAAAATGGTTTGTTCTGTGGTGTCCCCACAGCTATTTTAAGGTACTGAATAGAAAAGAACAACTATGTTCTTCAGTAAGTAAAAGATCCTTGCATCACCACTTCCAAATGAAGATGGAATTAGATTCGTGTGTAATACTTTTGATAAGTTTTTAAGAAACTAAGGAGTTTCGATGACCGCTATGTTAATGCTGTAACATTGTATGTAGTGATTAGACTATTGTGTAAATGAGAGAAAACTTTGCTCAAGTATAAGAACAAAGACCATCCTTTATAATGTACATTGTCAGCTGGCATCATGGATATCATATATGCACACATCTATAAAAGCACTCTGCCTACACCGTTCAAGTAGACCCGTAAAGGAGTCCCTTTCCTAGGCTCTGAGAATCCTCAGTACGTGCTGAGTCGTGCAAACTCTGTGATTACTGACACCAAGTTTGAATCTCTGGCTTCTGACCTGTTGTTTTATTTTGTTTTCGATCTTATTCCTGGAGGCCTACCCCACCCTTTCTGGCTTCATGTCTTTTTCTCCTGAGTATATACATAACCTATGTGTTTGGTCTCTCAGAGGAGGCTGCAGACCAAGGAATTGGAAGCTGCTGCCTCTTGACAGCTTTTGCTTTCTTCTTCGCTCATGAAAAACATCCTGAGTAAAGAACACCAGCAGTGGCTTGTGTAGCTTCTGGGCATTTTTTTTTGTTCTTGTGATCTGAAGTCCACTTATTGTGATTTCTGTTATTTGGAGGTCATCAAACTTTGATCGCTAGTGGGGGAGTGGGGGTTTTGCCTTGATCTTTGAGATCACACTAGAGGCTGATTTTAAACAACATGTATGAAAGGTTTATTTTAAAATGAAAAAGAAAAGCACTATAATCTCGTTCTGTGAGGGTAAGTGTTTAAGAATGGGTGAGCATCAAAACAGTACTAATTATAATTAATTTGTTTTGGAAGAAAGCAGCATCAGTACTGATACCCAGACTTCTAAATTCAACTGGGTTCATTACAGAATGCAGCTCCACTCTCCTTCTACATCCTTGATAAGATGTGCACAAGCCTACCGTTGATTCAGGTAGGCTACACATACACACATACACAAGCAGAGAAACACATAGACAGATACACACATACATAGATGCATCATACTTATACACCTACACACATACACACACAGATACACACACACATAGAACCATCATACTGATACACCTACACACGTACACACACACAGATACACAGATACATAGATACATCATACTGATACACCTACACAGATACACACACAGATACACGCATACATAGATGCATCATACTGATACACCTACATACACACACAGATACACACATACATAGAACCATCATACTGATATACCTACACATGTACACACACACACAAATACACACATACATAGATGCATCATACGGATACACCTACACACAAAGATACACACATAGAACCATCATACTGATACACCTACACACATACACACACACACAGATACACACATACATAGATACATCATACTGATCCACCTACACACACACAGAGATACACACATACATAGATGCATCATAATGATACATCTACACATACACAGGTACAGACATACATAGATGCATTATACTGATACACCTACACACATACACATACAGAGATACACACATACATAGATGCATTATACTGATACACCTACACACATACACAGATACACACAGTTACACACACACACATATACACACATCCTTCTTACCAATCTTGACAACACGTGTGTGCATGTGTGTGTGTTTTGTCATGAGAACCACCACAAGGTATGCCCATTTTATTGACAATTTGGTATTCAGATTAGAAAGACAAAATTTCCTTGTGTTTTTAAATAATAAGGTAATTATTTTTGAAAACTTAATTGAATACAGCCATAATAAGTAAAACTGACAGGTGTTTTTGCTCATTTGGGTATACTTTACAGGGAAATATTTTAGAGATCTTGAAGACTCTATGTCTCATGCCTTGCATGCTTGCCCAAGGTCACTGGAGAAAGCTATGCTTCAGTAACATTCAGATCCGGACACAAGTTTCATGCTTCCTTATGGACCAGTCTTAATTCTTACGTGTTTTCACTGACTCACTAAACTAATTAATCTACTACCAGATTATTAAGTTATTTTTCCTTAAATGACTATTTAAATTATATAAAGGGAACCACCTAAACTGGTTCACGTCTAACTTGGATTGATGGTGTGCATAGAAGTCTTTATTTTAGGACTGCATTTTATGAAATTAAAAAATTAGGGAAACTTGAAACTCATTGTGAACTAGAGGACAGACATAATTATTATTTGTTTTTTACATAATTAAATTTGTGGGTCTACGTTTCCCTCTTCTTCAGCACCTCTGGGGATCCTTTATCCTATTTTCTACTTTGTAGGTAATGGAATCACAATCTAAGCAACAAACTAAGTATTAGTTGAATGTCTGCTTTGTATAAATCAAACCTAAACAATTCACATTAAGACGCATGTCTTAGATGCCCAGATATCTTGCCATATCCACAGAATGGGATTCCTTCTTCTGCGATCTGATCAGTACTTAAGATCACTTATTTACTCGACTATTTATTCAACCACTTGTGAAAAAAAAACCACTTGCAGTTATATAATATTGCATAAAATATTATATAAAGTTTGAGTAGAGATCAAAGGAATATTTAAATATTAACATAAATTTAGTTTTTTACTAAGCAGGTGTGTACAAGTTAAAGTAACAAAAATAAACTTTGATTAAAATAAAATTTTATATTCACTAGAAGATATGATTAGATGAGTGGATTTTAGATGGTGTTGAGAATCTAGCAGAGGCCTTGCAGACGGTCTGAGCACACACAATGACACGGAATCAGTGACACATAGGGTCAGGTTTGTGGAACAGTGCATTAGTCAACCTTGTTTTGGTAGAGAAACCATAAAGAAATACTTGAAATTGGTCCTGAAACAGAAGCAGAAGACCCTCAATGGCACGAGTAGCAGTATGACTGGATTCCGGCTCATTGCCAACTCCCAAGTTGCTTGTAAGTTCCTTTAGGAATGATGATTCTTGGTTAAAGACATCGAGAAGTCTGCCAATGTCCATCCCCTCCTGGAAACTCACATCCTCACCAAAGCAAGTTAAAGGTCGGGGAGACTTTGTTATAGATGGCACCAACCCCTTCTGTCCACCCTCTGCTTATCAGAGTCATTAGAAAACCATTTAGCTTAGCTTTTTATGCGTTTCATGTTTCCAGTGTGACCCATTCCTTACATGGGCATTTGGAGATTTCAGCAGAAAGTAACACCAGGCCACAAAAATAGGAAGTACTATGTGTAATTTCATTTTTTAAAGAGGTAAATATGAAAGTTGAATGAATTCAAATAATTTCTGTCCAATTAAGCAGGGCTGGGATGCAATCTGTCCAATTTATGCTTAATGAGTTGTTCTCCATGGCATTGGCCATCTCCACAATCAGATTAGTAGGTTTTATTGTTCTCAGGCAATATCAAATATGATAAATCATCATAATGTTCAACAAGTTTGACAAGATTCTCCCACCAGAATTTATAAAATGATGAGTTGCTTCAAATATTAACATGCTTAATAAATATTGAATGAGCTCCTATGGCAAAAACAAAACTTGTTTACAAAGCAAAGGAAAACAAGCAAACACAAGTGTAATAATGATGGCTCTGGTTGATGAAGGTATATCTTGAGCCAAGAGAAATGTTTAGGTTCTTCATAATAATGATTAAATTCAGTTAAACTATTTGGTAAGCTTGTTATTATTGTTTTGACTTAGATGTTTATGCACTTCTCATAATTATACCTAAATTGGGTTTTAGAAAGAGAATCTGCAGTTTCTAAACCAGTGTTGTTGAAGTGTGGGAAGCCTTCCTTCTAAGCCTGTTTATCTGGACATTTTATTCCTCTTGGGATTTTTCTGTGAGGTTGAGAAGCGTTAATGATTTTTCTCCAGCAAGCATCTAAAACCACAAGCATCACTTAAGAGGTATTTGGCAATGTTGATGTCACTGCTTGGGAAATAAAGCTGCCACAAGAAGCAACTTTTCTGAAATCTACCAAGGAAAAAGCCAGTGTGAGTACACACTAAAAATAAAAGCTTTTGATGGCCACTTTCAAGGAGCAGTAGAGTTAAGAGCACAGCCCAAGAGGAGCATATTTAAAAACTCCTCTGCCTTCTAAGATGTCGGTGGTATCAACAAATACAGCACAGAAGAATGTGTGTTTTCATCCATAGAGAAACACAAAGGGACCAGCAAAGGATTTTACAAAAGGCTTCTAAGTGTCGCTAACCACCTGTCTAATGGCCTTTTGTAGGATGAGGGGCTAGAAGGAAAGGCAGCCTTGGAAACTGGGAAAGATTCTATGGAATTTGTGTTCTGGTAGCAAGGTGAAAGAAATTCCAATGTTAGAAAACTTTTGCAAATATGAATATTTCTATATGAAATAGAACAAAATTACTTTATATTTTCAGAAGTATATGCATGCAGTTCTCCTAATTCTCAAGAGATTTTTAGGAATAACAGTGTAGATCAGAGGCTGAAGTTGTGACTAGCTCTCACTTCTGTCTTTATGTCATAACCTCATCGTGGAAATGTATTCTATCAGGGGTTCACAGTCTTCCTAATGCTTTGACCCTTTGATATAGTTCTTCATGCTATGGTGACTCCAACTATGAGGTTATTTCATTGCAGCTTCACGACTGTAATTTTTCTACCATTAGAAATCGGTATGTAAACATCTGCTATGCAGGATAGCTGATATGTGACTCCCCCATCAGGGTGCAGTACTCAGAGGTTGAGAACCATTGTTCTACCTTGCAGTGGCAAAATTGTACATGGTGTGAAATTTTATTGCTGTGATTGGTGTAATAAAAAGCTGGATAACCAATAGCTAGGCAGGAGGCATAGGCAAGACTTCTGAACAGAGATAACGCTGGGAAGGAGAAAGGAGGAGTTGCCAGCCAGGCACAGAAAGGAAGCAGGTGGTGCAAGATGGAGGAGAGGTAACTCCACAGGGGAGAATGCCATGAATACAAATGGGTTATTTTTTTTTTTTTTGGTTTTTCGAGACAGGGTTTCTCTGTGGCTTTGGAGCCTGTCCTGGAACTAGCTCTTGTAGACCAGGCTGGTCTTGAACTTACAGAGATCCGCCTGCCTCTGCCTCCCGAGTGCTGGGATTAAAGGCGTGCGCCACCACCGCCCTGCATAAATGGGTTAATTTAAGTTATAAGAGCAGGTTAGGAATGTGCTTAAACTATAGACCAGTCTTCACAATAAGTCTCTGTGTCATTATTTGGAAGCTGGCTGGTAGTCCAGAAAAAGACTTGTCACAGGCCAGGGATTGTGATGGTATATTTGTATAGAAATTTTATCCCAAGACTTTGCTTGAGAAGAACACTATTTAACTTGGTATAGTTTAATTTCTTTCATTGATTTTCAACTTTCAGAACAAGCTATTGGCAAGGTAGTACAGCATGGCTGTTGAATGTCCCTAAAAGAATCACGTATCAAAACCTTGGCACCCCCAGGGTGGTGCTGTTGGGAGGTCCTCTAGAGATCTTTAACACTCTTCCAACTTTGATTAATGCCTAAGTTTAATGCACGACTATACTGACGATTTACTTCTTACATATGATAATTCACTTCCACTATTTTTGAAATCTTAATGTGTCTAATTTTTTGTCTTTCGTGTATTTTTCCTCGAATATTTATTGAGAGACTGTCTCAAAATGAGTAGTTAGAAGAAAAATATCCCAAGTCTGTACATTTCTAAATATGTTGTATATGTCCTTTGCACTGATACTGGGCACCAGTTTGGTCTTAATTTGGGACCACAGCAAACCCCCATCTAGTGCAAATTATTACTTATGTTTGGAGGTTCAGCATATGGGCTAAAAACCAACATACAATAGAATTGTTTTCTTTCTGTCTCTTCCTTGTGCAAGTGACTCCAGAATTGATTATCTCTCTTTGTGGATTAGGAGTCCCATTCTCTAGCTCACTGTGAATGGAGTCTGCCTTACCTTTTGGAATCTACTGTACTTCTTCTCCCACAACTTTTAACTGTACCCCAAAGTCAGGACTCTTTGACAGAATAGTTGTATCATATTTCTTAATCAAAGTAACAGGTGTTATTATAGCATTTACATACATACTTAATGTACTCTCTCACTCCCAGCCTGCCCTTTTCACCATCTCCTCACTCCTGTGTGACATCTCTGCCTATACCTACGTCCCTAAGTATTCCCCCTTCTACTCTCAGATCACATGTGTCCTGTTGCCCTCTCAACCCTTTACAGTCCCCACCTCACAAACCTGTTCCTAATAATTTCCGCTTCCATAAACTTTCCAGGAAGTATCGTAATTCCATTTTGTCTTCACAATTGAGCAAAATTCCACTTTTTCTGCCATTACCTCTCTCTCACCTTGCCATTAAAAAGCCTAATATAAAAGTTGTGTAAGTCAGATGGAAATCATAGATTGTAAATGATAGAATTCTACCTGACATAATTTTTGCTTAATGTTGGTTCACCAAAGGTAACCAATCCTTTCTTTTCTTCTGTCCAAACTTGATAAAAAGTAACTCTTAGTTTTATCCCCTGACTTCTTGGCTTCATGTACAAATACAAATATTCTTCATATTCTTATGGTGTTGATAGCAGTATTAGTGACATCTTTTCTGAGCAATTTTCATTCCATGCTTTTTCTAGGGCTACAAAATTTAGAATTCTGTTAAACATAAAAACTTGTCTAGAAGCTTAGGTTGTTAATTTCATTGATTTACCTCAGAAGCTTTTGTCCTTTTGGAGTTGAAGAGACTGCTCAGATGTTCAGAGTGCTTGCTGCTTTTCCAGAGGATCCATTTTGGTTTCTGCCACCAACATCTGGCTTCTCACAGCTGCCTACAACAAGCGCTAGGGAGTCTGACGCCCTCTTCTGATCTCCTGGGGCACCTGCATGCTTGTAGGATTCACTCACCAGACATATATGTACATAAA
This sequence comes from Dicrostonyx torquatus, assembly GCA_028555095.1. Taxonomy (NCBI): domain Eukaryota; kingdom Metazoa; phylum Chordata; class Mammalia; order Rodentia; family Cricetidae; genus Dicrostonyx; species Dicrostonyx torquatus. The sequence goes on from JAQHUG010000036.1 coordinate 7,946,259, forward strand.
TAAAAATAATCCTAAAATGTGCTTCTGTCCTTTAAAGAAAGTTTCCAGGTATTTTTGAGATGGGAACCAACCTCCAGTTGCTCCTACTCATTTTAAACTTTTTTATTATTTTAATATTTATAATAAATCATATCTAGATTTTTACAGTGTGCTCTATCAATAAAACTAATCCCAAGGTCCATGAAGGAGATAATTAAATTAAATTTTAAAAGGGGAAAACATTGAGGATAGTTGTTTCATGTTTAAAATCATTGAAAAGAAACATATTATAATTAAAACCTTCCTTTTCAGATGCCATCTGAGCATGGAAATCACAGAAGCTCTATGTGGTTCAGATATAATGAGCTTCCAGAACTCTCTCTCTCCAGGAGAGTGTGAGGCAGTCCCTACCATTTCAACAAATGAGTGTCTTTGAAACACTGAACTCAAATAAATACGTTTATCCAGGGTCCGTCTTCCCGTCCTGGTGATTACAATAGCAAGGAAAAGAAAAATAAATAAGGCTCGCTGTACAAACTCACGTTGTAATGAAGATGTAACCTCAGTCATTATCTCCTGAAACAGCAGTTAGGAGGAACAGAGGGGACGGGATATTGCTGTTCTTCCCTGTGCTCAGCAAGGAGAAGGAAGCAATTTGAATAAAATATCTAACAAATAAACGGTTGGGGATTTGTCAGAAGTATGGTGCCGGTCTCCACGGGAAGTCCGTGAGGAGTGGAGAAGGTCTGTAATGATGAGGAAGTTTTTGCCCTGGTCTTCCATACACTGAACACCAGGGAATCTTTCCACCAACTGTCTCTGTGCTCCCAAACTCCATGGGACAGCCAACAGCCTCAAACTCCCATGGGCTCCCTGACATTATGCTTTAATGAGCGATGACTTTTCTTATTTCATTCAGGTTTGCTGTGCATCCTGATTTGAAGACTTGAGTAATTTACATCTGAATTATTTTTCAAATATACCTAAAGTCTCCAGGAACTACACAGAATGCTTCAAAAGAGCCCTGTTCTTTTTTTTTAAGTTGCCTGCAAAGAGAACCATAAAACTGAATTCTTGTTTTCCATGTCACCTTTTAAATAAAACAAATCAAATCACTCCATAATATAAATTCGGGGATAACAAAGGTTGAGGAGGTGGCGTGGACTGTAAAATGCTAGTTGAGTACAAACAAAAAGACCTGAGTCCCATCCTGGGACCCTTCCTAGAGAACCTTTTATGGGAGCATGTGACTTATAACCCAGTGTCAGGAAGGCAGAGACAGGCAGATTCCTGGAGGCTCACTGGTCAGCTAATGATGCCAAGTCAGCTGGCTCCAGGTACAGTGGAAACTCTGTCACAAAGAAGTAGGGTGGAGAATAGTTGAGGAAGACACTATTATCAACCTCTAGTTTCCACATTTATGCATATACTTGTGCACACACACAAACAGAAACATGTATACACATACACCCACACAAACACACACACACACACACACATGGAATATATATGACTGTTAAGAGCTTGTTTTATTGTTAGTTACAGATTAAAAATTTAAAGATTTGTGTGGAGGTAATTCCAAACAATTAATTTATTTTAAGTCTATCACACAGTCTTCATGTCAGAAGCGGAAAGGTCTATACAGCTTGGCAGCCCAGAGGGAGGTCTTACCCTAGAGGGATAATCTGGCCTGTGAACCCAGGCCTTGAGAGACACTGGCAGGAAATTTCTGCAAATTCAGAACACCTGGGTTTACATTATCAAGCTCTAGACTCAAAGGCACAAAATAAGAAAGAAAAGAGAAAAGGGGGAAGGTGATTTAGCAAACTATACCAAAAAAAATATCCCATCATTCCAAAATGAAGGTGAATTATGAAGTCACAATTCATCTGTTTAAGGTTACTGTCACAAAAGTAAAACATGTAACCTGGGTTAGTGAGGACATAAAGAAAAGGAAGCATGGGTGTGGGGTGAGGAGGGTGAAAGGGAGGGGGTAGAAGGGAGAAGGAAGAACTGGGGAGAGCCTGGGGATGGTGGAGGGTGGAGATAGAGGAAGGGTAGATATTGGAGAAGGGAATAAGATATCTACATTAAGGGAGTCATTTTGGGATTGGCAAGAGACTTGTCTCTAGAGGGAATCTCAGGTGTTCCCAGGGATGTCCCCAGCTAGGTAGTTGGGCAGCAGAGGAGGGGGTGCCTGAACTGACCTTGTCACATGGTTACATTGTTGAATGTCTTGATCGTCAATTTCGCATGATGGATGGAGATAGAGCCAAAGACCCACATTCACATCAGAACAAGGGACTGAGCTACCAAGGTCCAGTGGAAGAGCAGAAGGAGGGAGAAGAGGAGCAAGGAAGTCAGGACCATGAGGGACTGGCCCACCAACTGAGACAGTGTGCTTGATCTATTGAGAGCTCATCAAATCCAGCTGGACCAGGACTGAAGGAGCATATGACCTAACCGGACTCTCTGAATGTGGCTGCCAATGGGGACTGACTGAGAAGCCAATGATAATGGCACAGGGACCTATGTATCTCTTCTGCATGTATTGGCTTTTCGGGAACCTATTCTATATGGATGCACACCTTCTTAGACCAAGATGGAGAGGGGAGGGTCTCCTGCCCCATCTTAAGAAAGCAGGGGGAGGATGGTGGGGCAGGGGGGAGCGGGGGGGCTGGGACAAGGGGAGTAAATGTAAATTTTTCTTTTAAATTTAATAAAAAATGAAAAAAAAATGTTAACTCAGCTCAAAAAAAAAAAAACAAAGAAAGGGAAACTCCTGCATGCAAACAAGCATGGACAACTATCTTATGATCCATCTATCTTGCCTCTGGTAAAAACCTAAAGAAAAGGAGATCAGCCTATGAGGAGGTCCCAACTTCCATGTTTGCTGTAGCAGTATTCAGAACAGACAGGGGAAGGGAATCAGCCTAGGTGTCTCTCAGTGGGTGGGTGGGAAAAGAAAGTATGGCATGTATATATAATGGGATATTATTCATTCATAAAAGGAATGAAAGACTTTCACTGTGGCAAAATGGTACTGAAGGACATTAAGGAGCTAATCTAGATGCAGAATGTCATGCTCCATTCACCCTCAAGTTGGAAATGAAAAGGTTAATTTCAAACTGGAAGTGAACACTAGAGGTTAGGAATTATAGACAGAATGCTATATAACTGTACTTGCTTTGAACTTGGACTTCTCAATGTCCAGAACTATGAAATATAAATTTCAGTTTGTAGCCTCTGGCATGTTTTCAGTAGAAGTCCACTGAGGTACACCTACAATCTTAAATGTGAAAAGAAAAGATATAGACCTAAGCATTCAATGTTATAAAGTAGAGGAGGAAAACTACCAAATAAATTAATTACAAAAGAAGAAATGAATTGAAGGACAGAAAATAGTAAAATATAATACAGATAGATAAAAGAGAAGCCCAATCAAAATAACCAGATCAAGCCAATCAGATATATCTAATATTCACTCAAATCCAATCAAGCCAAGTCAACCAAGCCAATCAGATATTTCTAATAATATTTACAAAACATTGGCAAGACTACAAAAATGTAAACAAGAAAGGGTGTGGGAAAACAGCAGGAATGTAAAGGATTCAGCTTCAAGAGCTAGGATATAGAGTCTCGTAAAGACACATCTTCCTAGTAGATAGAGTATGGTGAAGACACATCTTCCTAGTTTATAGAGTATGGTGAAGACACATCTTCCTAGTTTATAGAGTGTCGTGAAGACACATCTTCCTAGTTTATAGAGTGTCATAAAGACACTTCTTCCTAGTAGACTGAGAGCTTGGAATAAGTGGGGACATTTCTAGAACTCTTTTGCTTACAAAACTTTCTTTGAAAAGGAACTTTATATTTAAATAATTCTACAGTTTCTCAGAGTAGGGATTTTTAAAAGGGAATATTACTAGGCTGCAGGAAAAAAATAGAATACTTTCCCAGGCACTATTTTAAATGATCAAACCCGATATTGTTCTATTATACTCTTCCATTGTTGTGCGGGATGCCTGAGAGAATCAACTCCGAAGGAGCGCAGATGTATTTACGCTCACAGTTCCCCAGGTCTCAGTCTGTGTTTGGCTGGTTCTGCTGTCTGTGGGCTGCAGTAAGGATGAACTGACGTCACAATGGGATGTAGTGACAAGGCCAAGTCTCTGGCCTCAGGGTATCCAAAAGGCAGAGCTCTAGGCGGGAGGAAGGGGCCAGGCAAATTTCATCCTTTTAAGGCAAGTCCACGTTGAGCTGCTTCCTCCAGGCAAGTTCACCTCTCTGCAGCCTCACCACCTTCCCGTAATCTATTCAAACTTAATCTCTGATGAATAGACCCTCTGATAATGACCACCCAACCCCTTCTCCAAGCTGTGTCTGTGGCTACTGTTCCCACGAGGAAAGAAGCCTTCAACCAACAGCTCTTTCGGGTGAGGCTGGCGGGGGGAGTCATGCCCAGCCAATTACAATCCCATTAGGAGATGGTGTTTACTACCACTGGAAACAGGCATGCCAATGAGCTGCAAAAGTCAAGTATTTGTATATTCAGCTAAAATATTTGTCTGAGGTCTCGCCTGCTGTGTTATAGACATTGGTCATGGCTCTGTGGAAACCTTTCTGGAATAGTACAAATTCCTTCCTCTTCGACTACGGCAAAGTTTCGTGATGCCACTGTGCCACATATGTTTTCAATTAATCTCCTGCCAGGCTATCTGATCGAATTACACAATCACTGAATGTTTTAAAGGCTTCCCTAATTTGAAGCTCAGCCATAGGTTAAGCAGTCAAACTGTTGGCTGAACTATCCAACTCAAAGTACATGTTTATCATAAACAAATCATTTCACAGACACAAGCAAAGAACATGGGGTGCCGTAGCAGCAGAGGGTAGATACCTTTGCCTCATTTTGTCCTCATACCTGAAACAAGACAGTGCTTATTTCTTAATACTAAGAATAAGGAACATGGAGACAGTACCATTCATTACAGTATAGACAAACAATCTGAATAATTCAGCCTGTTTACAGAGCACAAAGCGAGGCTCGGATTTCATAAATATTCATAATTAGTGTGAGAAATCAGTCTAGACAATTCAGAAACCACCCTAACTCTGCATCGTTCAATTTGCTAGTCCCAGGAGAACTAATTCACCAGGTGATCATTATGCCATCACTTTATCATTAAGTAGAAATACTACAGAGGAGAAAACGCCTCCTTATTTTCTACTTAACTTACATCATCATCACTGTTCCATGGTATGGAATTCTTACTGTGGATTCAGTCATAGAAGGAGACTGTTCCCACACTTTCCGAGAGCTTTTAGATACAATAGCTCTATTTTGCCTTCGTTTTACTGCCCCAGGTTTGGTCAGTTTGCAAGAGGTGTCACTTATGACTTAGCTCCCTGCAATCTCATCCAATTAAGCAACTCCAGCATCTTGTGAGACAGCTATTCAGAAGGCAGTGGTTCTTCTGATACTGAGGAAAGAATGGTGTCTTTTGGGAAGGGCATGCTAGGGGAAAAAAAAGTTGGCTTGTAAGGCTGGCCGAGAGGGATGTAAAAGAACGGCTTTGAAGATACAGGCAAAAACTATAAGCCTCTGTCCACTTAGTTACCTGTAGCGTTTCCTGTCGCAATTCGTTTTATGCAGTTAGAAAGCCGCTAACAAAAGAAGGCATTGATGGAAATCAATTGGAGGGAAACAGAAAGGGCAACCGTAGCCTGGTAATTAAGAGTCAAAGCTATCCGTGACTCTCACTCTCACATTCCGACCTAGCAATGTGTTCAGAGCACACATATGGCAAGTCATTCCCAGAAGCCTTCGTGATTTCCCCCTAGAATCTGGCAAATTTTACAAGCATTCCATTTCATTCAATGTTTGCGATGGGTCTTTTGCCAAACAGAACAAAGCTGGACAATTCAATAGTTTAGAGAAGCAGAACTTTGTGTCTATCAATGATAAAATAAATGCAGGGGCAGCACCACCTCCCTCCCCATTCTGCTTCCTTAACACTGGGACACTAATTTAGGAACAGGTCTGTCTGAACCTGTAGCTGAACACGTCAGATGGGGAATGCAAATCAAATAAACCTACACTAGCTCCAAATAGGAGGTACTAAGGTTTTTCTTTATTGAAAGGGAACTCACAGATCACAGCGAAGAAATGGGAAAGGGGTCCGACATTCAGGTGTGGTGCTTGGGAAGAATAGGGCAAGCTGCAGGACCTCAGCCTTTTTGTACCCAAAGCCACACCTCAACCTGGTCCAGCCTCAGAAGGCCATTGACTGAAGGAGGTCCCACATCACCTCCCCCTTTTGTCTAAATAATAGAGTTCCAAACCCAATACAAAACTATATACAATAAGAACAGATATTAAGTATAAAAATTAGAATTGCAACCAGCATAAACAATATTAAGTAAGGAACACATGCTAAATATTTTAATAATCATTTTATCCTAAAGGGTTTTAGTCATGTATTAGAAATGGCTTGGTTACCCCAAGTGCTAGGATTAAAGGCGTGCGCCACCACCACCTGGTAGCATGTTCATTTTGCTCCTTTCACCTTCACTTCTCTGCTGCACTGTCTGATCTTTCACGACTAGCACAGCTGTTCTTCCCTTTGATAGCATCCCCCATGCTGTCCAAGAAGAACCAAGATTTCCCAGGTCTGTGTTCCAGCAACACTGTGCATACAGAAGGAGAAGACCAGAGATCGCTAATGAAAAAGATGTCATGTTGGCTGGGGCTGTTTTAAGTGGAGCTGGTTGAGCATGTGCACACAGGGAAACTGTCTACCCTTCTCGCTTATGCACAAGGGGGGAGAGAGAGTAAGAGCCCTGTGTCAGGATCCCCCTTTCTTCTACAGTCATCAACAGGACCTGGCACCAATTGGAGTCTCCATGCCTTATTAAAGCCACCCGTTTCCTCTGCCAAAAAAAAAAAAAAAAAAAGAAATGGCTTGGTTAAATTATAAGAGAAAAATAACTACGATTGTCTAATCTTTAACCCCATCAAAGGTCTGGGAAAGGAGATAATATTACTTGAGTAGGCAGGAAGTGCAATCAAGCAGCTTCCAAAATGTGCAGTAGATGACAGAAACAATTGGCTATTTGGGCAATCACCCAAGTGGTCACTTTCAACATTTAAGCAACCAACTTTGGCTAAGACCTACAGTAACTAAAAGACCATTTTTAGAGGCAGGAAATTTTTTTTCAAAACTGTCTTACCTTTTCTTGGGAAGGTTTGGCAGGTTTTGTTGTTGTTGTTGTTGTGTTGTTGCTGTTTTTGTATCCTGCTTGTCCAGTCCAGACACCAGTCAAGGCATGGGCACTTCCTTGCCCAAAGTCCAGTTTTTCCAAGAAGAAAACAAGCTTCAAATGGAGTGTCTGTTGTGCCCAAAATTCTCTAGGGAATAGATTGGTGCTGCCAGGAGCAAACATGTCTCATGTCAACGGAATCCTAAGTTATTTAAATACCATGTTCTACAGTTCTTTGAAGTGGTTGAATAATACCTATCTATGCAGAATAAAATCTCTATGTATCTAAAGAACCTGATTAGTCTAAACTATAAGTATGACAAACAGGAATGACTATTGACTTATAATACTTAATACCTTCCTAACTTAAAGACTAAGACTTCATATTAGAATATTAAGCCATCCTTAAACAGTTGTGCAGCAAATGAGGACAATGAACTCAAAATATAAACAGTGTATAAGTATATTAATCAGAAGTAGAAATGCATAATACAATGTGATGAATATATCCCCAAATTGTACCAATATACAAAATGTCTGAAACAGAGGTACAAACATGCATGCATGCACTCTGACAAAATAACTTTGCATAGGTGTACAAATATTGTAAACAGAAATAGGAGCTTATTCAATATAGCAAATATAATTTGAATTGTATCAGTATACAAGAATTTATGAGTCTATACCAATGTAAATTGTCTATAAATAATAGCTCACAAGTATTTACTCTATTCCTCACTATTATTATTATTATTAGTGTAAGTAAGCTTGCTCCCTACATCCTTATTTGTTCGTAATCTGGACTTCCCAAATTTAAAAGTGCCCAATAAGAGTTAAAAAGATTGTAAGATGAGAATCTGTCATTTCTACAAAATAGAGGAGAAAATGTAAAAACAGTAGTACAGAGCCTGAACCAAGCAAAATCTTATCTCTTAATACTAGATCTCAGAGCTTTGAAAAATTAAAAACCAAAAAGAATGTGAGTCTGTGTCTGAAAATCATTGTCTGTAAATTGGTTCCTTAAAACTTACTTTATTTTATTTTAATTTATGTTTAAATGTTATTATATACATTTGGAGATATAAAAGTATAGAAAAATAATATAGTAAACCTCCTCAGGTCTGCCATACAGTTGCAAACTTTAAAAATCTATATTTTGTTTTTGTTTATTCTTCCATTATTTGTTGAAGTCTAATTCATTCTGTATCTCACACTAATACAAGACAAATATATTAAAATTCTCTTTAAGATGCACCCAGCATCATTTCAATCACAAAAAAAAAATCCATGGCATCTTTTTTAATGGTCAGCTTATCTTCAAATTTGGTTTAGTCCTAGTTGCTTTGTTAAATTAGAATCCAAACAAGGTCAATATTTGTGTGGTAGTGTTTCAGTTATAGTTTCTATTGCTGTGAAACCACCATGACTAAAAGCAACACGGGAAAGAAAGGTTTTCTTTCAGCTCATGCTTCCACATGACAGTCCAGAATTAAAGGAGATTGGGCAAGAATTCAAGGCAAGAATTCTGATGCAGAGGCCATAGAGGAGTGGCTCTAACTGGCCTGTTTTTCATGGCTTAGTCTACCTACTTTATAGCACCCAGGACCACTAGTGCAAGGATGGCTTCTCTCATCAATCATCAATCAAGAAAATGTATGACAGTGCTCTCAGGCCAATTTGTTGGAGATATGTTCTGTTAGACTCCCTCTTCCAAAACTGTTCTAGCTGATGTTGAGTTGACATGAAAGTAGCTAGCAAAGATTGTTACTGCAATCTTTCTCCCCCTCTCCACCAATGCACACACATACAGATACATACAAACAGACAAATACATATATACACACAGACACAGGATAAGATACACACAGAGTGAGGGAGGAAGGAGTGAGAGAAAGAGAGGGGGAAGGAGAAGGAGAGGGAGAAGGAGAGAGAGAGAGAGAGAGAGAGAGGAGAGAGAGAGAGAGAGAGAGAGAGAGAGAGAGAACGAAAACCCAGGACCTTGTGCATCTTATACATGATAGGCAAGTGTGCTACNGAGAGAGAGAGAGAGAGAGAGAGAGAGAGAGAGAGAGAACGAAAACCCAGGACCTTGTGCATCTTATACATGATAGGCAAGTGTGCTACTACTGAACCATATCTCAGCCCTTAAATTTCTTTGAATTTATTCTATTTTTGTCTCTTTATTTTTATTTGGGGGAACTAATGGGGTTATATGTGTTGAGTAATTACCTACATGCAGAATTTGCTTGATCACATCCTTATGGAGTCATGATTGTGTCTTCTTATTTCTATAATTTTCACACTAATTGGTTTCAATATTAGAGGACAGATGGATTAGGTTTTACTGAAGGCAAGAAAAATACGTAAGTTGTGGTTCACATCTCTTCCTCTCTTCCTTTCAGCTGTAGTAGAGTGAAATCGACATACATTGCAAATTGCGTATGATTCTTTTTATAGTATTAGGACTAGAAGCAAGGGTTCTGTGAATGCTACACAAACTTTTTAATATTCATCTGTAGCCTCAGTTTTCTTCTTATATTTTATTTTTAATCAGGACCTGATTAAGTTTCTCAAGATAGCTTTGAACTTCCTCTGAAACCCAGAAGAGCCTGGAACTTATGGTCTTCCTGTTTCAGTCTCTGGACAGCTGAGGTCACAGTTTTAGGCCACAGACCCTAGCTAACCTAACAGTTTGATATAGATGTATTTTGTGAAATTACTACCTCAATAAAATTAATAACTTAACACCTCTTGTAATTACTAGTTTGTATGTGTTTGGCATGATCTACTTGGCATGTAAAATGTAGCATTATCAACCATGGTTATTATACTATACATTAAATCACACAAATTTATCAAACAGAATTGAGCCCTCATATCTGTGGATAATGGCCCTCACCTTCCATGTGGTAGCAATGAGCAGTCTCCTCTGTGTTATATTATACAAGCTCAAATTTAAATTGATTTGAGAAAACCATGTAGAGTTTGTCTTTTGTCAACTGCTTATTTAGCTTAGTTTAGCATCCTCCAGTTTCAAGATTGTTATTATAAATCTCTTCTTTTTAACAATAACTGTTATTGAGAATTTCCTATATACGTATACAATATATTTTGATCGTATTCCTGTCTATTTCCCTTTCCCACCCACCCCAACTTCCTCACAACTTTCTCCTGGCCAACTTTATATCCTTCATTTTATTTCTTTAAATATCCAACTAAGTCCATCCAGTGCTGCCCGTGTGGGTGTGGGTGTAGGAAATCACTGGAGCATGAGACTGCACCTAAAGAAAACGATTCTCCATACTCTAGCAATCATCAACTTCAGTAGTTCCTCAGCTCGGGGTGGGGACTTACCCATACGAGAATCTAGGAGCTGTCTTCTTTAGACCTCTGTGTGTTTTATAATTTTCTTTGTTTATTCCCAAGACAATCATGGACACTGGATTGTGTGCATTATTGTATATTATGGATAATGCTGAAAGGAACAATATTGTTCTATATATTGATTTCATTTACTTTAGGTATAGATCCAAAGGAGCCGTCAATGCTGGTCTGGCAGTTTTATTTTTTGATTATGAGGAACCTCTCCAGTGCTTTCTGTATTAGCTGTATCAATTTCCTACCTCAGAACGCTGTACAAAGGTTCCTTTCTATCCACTTTCCTTTCTCTTTCAATAACGGACATTTTAAGATACATGAGCTGGCATTTCATTACAGTTTTACTCACATTCCCTTCATTCCCAGGGTTGTGGAACATTTTTCACGTGCCTTGTGATGATTTCTAAGTCTTCTTAGGAAAAATGTCTGTTCAGCTATTTAGTCTGTTTTTCAGTGGTCCATGTTATGAGTGAGCTAATTGCCTTCTTCCTGCTGGAGATCCTCTAATAACTGGACTGCTTACCCTTTACCAGATACTGTCAGAAAATAGTTTATTTCAATTCATATGTCATATCTTTGCTCTCTTGATCTTGGGTTTTTCTTTTTCTTTCTTTCTTTCTTTCTTTTTTTTTTTTTTTGTTTTTTGAGACAGGGTTTCTCTGTGGCTTTGGACCCTGTCTTGGAACTAGCTCTTGTAGACCAGGCTGGCCTCGAACTCACAGAGACCCACCTGCCTCTGCCTCCCTAGTGCTGGGATTAAAGGCATGCGCCACCACCGCCCGGCCAGCTTTTTCAATTTAATGAAGTCCTGCGCATGTTATTCCCCGTTCTTTTATGTGTGTGGGCGGGGTCAGTGTGCACACTATCACTGTCACATCACTGTGTCACATGAGAGAACCACTCCAGGAATGAAAGCTTCACTGTGGCTCATGGCCCACAAGTTTCAGTGTATCACAGTGGAGAAGGTAGATGGGAGCATCGGATGGAGCTGATGGCAGCAGGACATGTGGTTCACACTGCTGACAGCACAGAGCTAGGAAGGAAGAAGTCATCCAGGACCAGGAGTCAGGACAAGCGTCTGTCATCTAGGCCCCTCATTCTAAATGTTCTACCAAGGCCCCTCATTCTAAAAGTTCTTGGCAAGTGAGCTCCCAGAGGACCCTTCAGATGCATTAACAGTGTTAATCAGCGTTCTAGTACTGTAATAAAATACCAAGAGAAAATCAACTTCTAGGCATGAGATTGGGTTTGGAAGTTTCAATCTATGGCCAACTGGCTCCAGTGCTTAGTCAGACCAAAAAGTATGGTGGGAGAAAACGGTGCTTCAAAACATTTTGCTTCATGACAGAAGGGAAGGAGAGAAAGTCTAGAGGAGGGGCAGAGAAAGCAATAGAGGAGCAAGGAAAAAGGAGACGGGTAGAAAAAGGGAGAGAGGAACAAAAGGAGAGAGATGGGGACAGGGAGAGAAAGAGAGGAAGAGAATGGAAGGGAGAGAGGAACAGAGGGAGAGCGAGACAGAAGGAAAGTCTAATTGTATCAACTAGGTCCCATATGCAGCTTTCATCAGTTATCAATGCTCCAAAAATTATGAATCAACCAACAAATTAACTCACTGAAAAGCCATCCCAACTTAGCTTTAATCGTTTTATGTTTTAACTTTTATAGTGGCATTGACAGTGATTTATGGACCATCATTCTATTCTGGTCATCTAACTTTGATTATGCTCTTATCTTTTTTTTAATTAAGTTTCAGTTTTCTTGTTATTAGCATCCTTTCGTTTTTGAAATTCTAGAGATGATGAATGCCTCAACATCTGTGTGTCTGAGAACACATCTCTTGTTCGTTTTGTGAAGCCCAGCTGTGTGGGGAATTGCATTCTGGCCTGTCAGGTTTGGCTTTTGTTCATTTAACACTACTCTGTTGCTCCACTACCCCTTAGCCCGGGAGGTTTTGCTGAGAGATACCTAGTAAGTATTGAGAATCCCCTTGTTAGCAGCCTTTGCTCAGGCTGAAGTGAGTTCAAAGGGCTCGTTTGGGAACCAGCTTATCATCTACGTTTGACCTGAAGACAGATTTCCATGGGCTGGCCTGTTCTGAGGCTCACTGAGAGAGGTCTGGCAACGGGTCTGAAGTTAATCGTGCTTTTCCCTGGTCTACCCTCAAATTAAGGGTGTAAGCCTCTAAGCTTTGCCATGCAGGTTGGGGCAGGCATGATCCGGGTCATGTGAAGCAGTCTTTGCTGTCCTCTTTAACACAACTTTACTTTTTTCTCTATTGTACCAAACTACTCACTCAGATTTAGATCTTGTATTTTTGTCAATGGTTCAACGTTCAAACTGATGGTTTTTTTCTTTTATGAAGGATAAGTGTGAAAAAATCTATTCTACCATCTTAATGCCCTCATTTAGAAAGTTGTTTACAAATGTATCAAGAGACTATACTACATGGTAGTTCTAGTTACAGCATGCCTTTCAAATGATACTTTCATTTTGTAAACTTTTATTCATTTGTAAAATATATATACTGATCGTATTCACCTACTTCCTTTCAGCTTCTCCTATCTCCTCTCCCTTTCAATTTAATTCCAAAACCGAGTTGAGTGTTGCCTTCTAGGTAGTGCATCCATGTCGAAGAATTTTATTGAACACAGCAGAGTTTTGTAGCAATTTATTTAGTTTCTTTACGTTGCTTAATTTGAAGTTGAGAAGTCACCATTTTATTAATCTATCTTTCTGCATTCAATAGTTCTAATTCTTTAATATAGGGGAGATTTATTTCACAAGATTTTTACTGTAAAGTAGTTCATATAGAAAAGTCAAAATTCTGAATTTTTCTCTTGCCCTTTTTTCTTAGCCTCTTTTTGGAATAATAAATCGGTACCCTAGCAGCACCTAGTGGTGATCACTGATGGTTTTGAGTGTAAATATAAAATCACAAACTTAAAATGTCCTGATATGTCTATTCATAGTAAATATAATTTTTGATATTCCAGTTTCTTCATCTGTTGTTAATGAGAGTCCCTGAGAACAGCTGTTGCCTCTCTTTGACATATCCCCCCAAATCATATATATGCCCCATTTTTGATATATGTATGTTAGATTCATCTTGAATCTTTTCTACCACAGACCAAGTATCATCTCTTTAACTATCCCTCATTTGTATTTGTGCGTGTGTGTGTGTGTGTGTGTGTGTGTGTGTGTGTGTGTGTGTGTGCGCGCGCGCGTGCTAGGAGTGGGTTTTTGGATGTCTATACCCCTCATTTAAGTATATTTCCCCCTTATACATAAGACACCAACTGAAGAAATGATCAAGTGTCAAGATCCATTTGCTAGTGGGGTTACTGAAATGTCTTACAATGATCAGCATCTGGCTATCCTAACAGTGGTTGTCTGAATGCTGGAGATGTTGAGAATCAAGCCCAAGAAGTTGAAAACTTCTATGGTCTCAGCATGATGCTAAAATCCTTGGAGATTCCTGGAAGATGTCTGGTCTTGAATGCAAGACTGGAAGACCAGAGACTCTGACGCTGGTGATGAATAGCATGGGCAGTAGTGGGATACAAGCACCAGGCAGCTGGAAGAGAACACAGACATACCCTAGCATGGCCTTCCTAGAACATTTTTTATATCTGACTTACCTGAGTTACCAATGGAATTTGCTATCCACTCTCATGGAGGGGTTATAATCATTATAATTCACATTCATCCTTGGGGCTGAAAAAGGACTTGTTATGTGATTAAACAGCACTGAGTATCAAGATCTGAACCATGGGGATCTTGCTGGAGCACGGTATGTATTGAAAACCCTGGAAATGCTTGCCACAGCCATGACCATTGTGCACATGTTGCCTGCCTCTTGCTCTGACCTCCTGCAGCGTTCCTGCCCATGTAAGACACAATTAGGGGCAGCGAAGAAAGTCTTTGTAAAAAAGAAAAAGGTCAGTGTCCCCTCTCTTTTCTCTCTTAGGAGAAATGAGACCATGTGGTAATAAATACTTGCCCTGCAAATTTCCATCCTACCAAAAAAATTGCAAGGGGTAATGTAGTAATGAGCACGGGCCCCTTGTTCCATCCCACCCAGCTAGTTTACACTCAAAATAATTACACAGAAACTGTATTCACTGAAATACTGCCTGGCCCATTAGTTCTAGCCTCTTATTGACTAACTCTCACATATTTGTTTAACCCATTTCTAATAATCTATGTATCACCATGAGTTGTGGCTTACCAAAAAAGATTCAGCATGCCAGACCTGGCAACTTCATGGCAGGCGGCTCTCCCTGACTCTCTGCCTTCTCTATCCCAGAATTCCATTCTGTCTACTCCCCCAACCTAAGGACTGCCCTATCAAAAGGCCAAGACAATCTCTTTATTCAACCAATGAAAACAACAGAAATACAGAAGGACCTCCTACACCAGGGTAAACATTTCCTGGCCCATTTTATTGCTGAATTTGAATAATTTGGTATCTAGCTGTTGGGCTCACAGAAGCCATCTCTTCCAAATTAAATACCTTTAAAATTTGTATTTAGATTGCTTTCAGTTTTTATAAACCTTTATCTCTTGATCCAAGTCCCTATGTTCTTAGTTCTCTAAAATGTTCTACACCAAAGCTGCATAGCTCCTCAGGTTGAAGAAGTATTCTTTTTTGAACTCTTCATCATCATTAGGATAGCTTCTGGCAAATTCATCTTTGATTGATTCCCAATTTAATTCTATAATATTTGAGATTTCATTTTTCTTGGAAATTTAGTCTGTATTCTTTTCCAATAATACAACTCTGGAATCTTATTCATTTTAAAAACAATTCTAGCCAGGCAGTGGTGGCACACGCCTTTAATCCCAGCACTTGGGAGGCAGAGGCAGGTGGATCTTTGTGAGTTCGAGACCAGCTTGGTCTACAAGAGCTAGTTCCAGCGCAGGCTCCAAAGCCACAGAGAAACTCTGTTTCGAAAAACCAAAAAAAAAAACCAATTCTATACTGCTGATTATTACACTTATGTAAATGAGTTTTACATCTGCATATCCTTTCAAAGAGAAGAATGCTACTAAATTATTAAATCTTTTGTTAAAAATGCTTCAAAATCCTGTTTTATTTATCAGATATTTTAGTTGAAACACTTTCTTAGAAAAAAATGTCTCTTATGAAAAAGGCATTGAGTTCTCCTTTTATCTATACATTAAGCGGCTTATGCAATTTTTTATTCTTTTAATTTTAGGTGCCAATGATTTACCTCCTGGGCATTTTCCATGAATAAGATTCATAAAATGAGCAATATTTATCACTCAACTCTTTTTATAAAGTGGATAACTGATCAGAAATTATTATAAGATAATGATTAAAGTATAAGTTACACTACAAAGTGGATAATGATATATTTAAAAACATAAAAATGCATGACTAGCTTTCTATTACTCTAATGAAATACCTGATGTGGGTTATTTATAAAGTGGGAGGTTTATTTACCTCAGAAATATAGAAATTAAAAGTCAAAAACCAGGAAGTCCCATGGATTTCGCCTCTGCCAAAGCTGGCTAATGGTGGACCATTAGCGTGGTTTGTGCCTATTCAAATGTGTATGCTCAAAGCTGGCTAATGGTGGACCATTAGCGTGGTTTGTGCCTATTCAAATGTGTATGCTCACCTCATGAACCAGAACAGAGAGGAAGCCAAGGCACATCTTAAATCCCTTTTGAAGGCAACCTTCGATAACGTAAGACCCTCTCACAAAGATCCACCTTCCAATGTTCCACATCATCTCCTACCCCCTCCATTTCTTGAGACCTTTTCCTTTACCGTTGAGAAACATACAAGCAAATAAAATGATAACAGCAGTATGTAGTTGTGGCAAAGCAGGGACAAATATAACAGAGCCAAACCCCTGTCTGTTGACAACACCATTTTCTAGCCTAATGTTGAAAACTTAGACCTATAAAATTAGACATTCTAAATATTACTTTCTCTTTATTCTTAAAAATTTCATATAGTTCACAATGAAAGATGACCATATATGCCCCTTATTTCCTTTCTCCAACTCCTCATAAACTCCCTGGCAATATTCTCCCCCAACATCTTCAATTCTTCTCTTTCTCTGCCCTCCAAAATATAACAGCCTACTAAGTCCAATTAGTGCAGTCTATACCTGCATGGGTGTAAGGCTATCTATCCAGTGGAGCATGGGAAATCTATGAGTGGTTTCACATTCTGAAGGGAGAAAAAAGGAATGAATCTTTCTCCACCAAGGCTTAACTGCCAATAGTTCCTCGGTAAGGGGTGAGGCTGGAAAGCATTCATGATGGATTTGGGGCTACACTAACCTTGTGCAGGTTTTGCATAGGTAACCACACTGGTGTGAACTTATGACTGCAGCAGCCATGTTGGGTCCAGAATTTGCCCCCTCATCATCCAGCTCTTACATTCTGTCTTCTGAGCCTGGTAGTGGTTGGGATGCTGAGAGAGATGCTTGCTTTTAGAACTGAGTGTGCAGTCTCTTATCAGGCAAAAGCTGAGAGGAGTCCAGATCTATGCATATAAAATAAATATAAAGAAGCAATTTGACAGACAGCATGGTCTTTAGAAAAATAGCAATAGCAGACTCTAACCTATGGCCTATGACCTTACCAACCGTGGGCTTTTGGCTAGGGTCACAGTACCATGAAATGCTTTCTTACAGCCCAGGCTTCAAACCCAAGCACAACGTTATTGCAATTGAGTTGACTATTTCGTGAAATATCCAATATGTAAGAATTCTTATTGAATTTTACTATACTCTCACATAGGTTTTATGATTCTAATTTAGTATAAAATAAGATTTAAATATTGTAAATAAATATATAAATAATATTTAAATGTTAAATAACCTTATTTTCCACTAAATTAGAAACGTAAGACCTAAATCACCTCAAGCCATGTTAGAGTATGATTTCTGCCATGTTTAGACACAGATCAGGTCATATACACATCCTCACAGACACATACACACAGAAACACATACAAACACAGTAAACATCACGTACCGATTTCCTTGAATGTACAGACACAGACACAGATGTGTGAAACAGGTCTCTGCCAAGTGTTGTATATTGATTTTGCCAGTGCATACTGACATGGAAGTTGCTGAGATACTAGAATCTGTGCCAGTTTTTATTTATATTATCTTAAAGCCTATTGAATATTGGTTGACAAATAATGATTTGAAATTTCTTTTGGCAATAGAATACATATGCACTGTGCTAAGATAATTAAATTTATATCAATGCTAGTGCAAATGGGATCTACAGATCTACAAGGGTGGGTGATTCTAGTAGCATAGTTATCTCAAACATGAGGAAGCACAGTAGATACGATGAGTATGAGAAAAATAAACACGGCATGTTTCCCCTCGTTGTGAATACAGATTTCACAGAATATCTCTGGAAAACAGGGGAGACTTCCCGGATTGAAGACAGGTGGGACTGAGGTAGCGGGCACTTGTATGACATTACGTGATACTGTGTAATAATAATAGTACTAGAGATCTGTGGGCATATGACACTTCATCTGAGATGAGACTTGAAGCTGTTACAGAGAAATGTATCGCACACACAGAGATCACCGGGCACAAAGGCTGGAGAAGACACCCCGGGGTGGTTAAGGAATGGAGCAAACACCTGCGAGCCTGAATGTGAGAAATGAGGGTGAGGAGCTAAATGAGACTCCGAGTGACGGTCAGGAGGAGTCAGTGCCGAAAGCAGCTGGGCCGGGCAATTGAGATAAAGGTAAGGCGTTACTTCGCTGAGCCTCAGGGACTGCGTTGCAGAGACTTCGGGAAGTGGATACACCAAATGACTGCAGAGAATTCAGTTTTGAGGGTTTGGGTATTCAAAGAAAATCAGAGAGAGAGAGAGACAGAGACAGAGTCAGACAGACAGAGACACAAAAAGAGACACAAACAGAAAGACAGAGAAAGACTGACATTTTTCAACTAGTAAGTGGACAGCCTGGGACTCAGGGACGGAACACATTCACAGCTGAGGTGGTGGTGTAAGTAGCTTGGAACTGAAAGACTCCCCTCCCCCCCAAGTCTGACGTTGTGCTGGACACTTCCGTAACATCAGAACTTCTACAGCCACACATTCTTGAAAACTTTAGCTGGGAGCCACCCAACTGGGCCATTCCTGATAACGTAAATCACAGTTGTGCGTCTACCCAAGGTCACTCTCCCAGTTCACGGGCCCCAGCTCTTCTCCCTGCTCTAAGGATTGCTACATCGGCTTCTTATTCACCTCGCTTTCCGTGTTTGAAAACTGACTGAGTTTATCTCTCTTTATGACAACTGTCTTGAATCATGCTCTCACTGGTCCACCTCACCCAGGTGAGGAAATCTGATCGTTACACAGTGCTCTAACCCTTAGAAAATCCACATACAAAGTACGTCATGTAGATGAGTCTTCTTTTCCTGCCTGGAATTGGAACCAACAGCCTTTGTATCGCTGTCAAAATACAAACTCAGGAACTACGCGAAAGTACTGCTTAAAATGTCCCCGCGTTCAGCAAGCCTTCTTCATTCCTGCTAATTCCACCGCACAGCTGAAGGAAAGACAGGAGTCTCCATGGCTGCTGTGTCAGTTACGGGTAGCAAATGGGACATAATACTTACTGAATGTCTCTCGGGCTACAGATGCTCCAGGATCTAGGAATGCAGGGATAGTTTCAGTTTAACACACGGCAAATGAGCACAAATTACAACTCGTAAGCCGACTTCTAACACAGACAAACAACAGGAGCAGCCGCTGGTGAGCTCCGCTCCTCTTGCTCTGCACGTGGAGTATGGCCCAGCTTCTAGCAGCCTAACTCGAGGGAAGCAGCACCCCTGCCACATACACCTATGCTGATCCAAAAACGAAGGCTCTGCTCCAGGTTGAATGAATTCAAATTTCTTCCTTGGAACAGGGTTTCAGTTCTTCCAAATTTTCTCAATGTAATGTCATATTTGCAACACCCACTAGCTGGTCACCATAGTAATTATAGGACCGCAGTCTCGGCCTTGAACCTCTCCACTGATGGTGGACACCTCCAAGGAAGCTTCAACGTGCCCCCATTAACTCTGCCCCATACGTTTAAGAGACGATCACTGTACACAGAACCATCCCAGACAGTGCCACCCTTTTCTACAGGCGTGGATGTTTCTAGAGTGTACCAATTTCTTTCTGAGGGCCATGCCTCAGCTCTCTCAAACCATTCTAACACCACAACATACTCCAATGGCCTTTGGAAACCCAGTGAATCAGAGAGTAGATGAGAAAAACAACTCTGTACCATAGAAGTAAAATATCATTCCTAGGCAGGTGTCGTTGATTGAGTAAGAGTGAATGGGCAGTAAGGAAGCCACAAACTTCAGCAGATTAAAAATTATTTCTTAAGATTCTGTGAATGAAGAGTGGGGTAGAAAAAAAAAGATGTTATTGAGAGATCCACCTTAATTAAGGCTTACCGAGAAGTCCAAATGGGAATTGGAACAAAGACTTTTGTGGCAATGGGAAATAAGGCAAGAGGCAGGTGGAGGAAGTTGCCTGTAATCTGATGCTCAATCTGTTTGGAGAGTTCTCAGAATTTGGGGGGCCAACTCTGGGCTTCAGTGTTAAATCATAGACCCGTTTTGTATTTAGACTTGGGTTCCATACCTGCATATATCATTATGTTTACAAAAAAAATAATATAAAAATCCTAAATCTGAAGTATTTTTGGGCCCCAAGCATCTCAAACAAGAGATGCTCAATACATCGATGCTAAAATCAATCTCTGATTTAAATATGGAGATAGTTCATGGGCTTCATGTACTTTGGAGTGTCCCTGAGCCTTCCAAATGCTGATAAAGGCTTGCCATTGGCTCTTTCTATAGTTGAGCATGAGAGATACATTAGCCATTTTAGAGAGACAAGGAGAGAATAGGAACGGGTATGAGAAGAAAAAGCCTCCAACTAGATACTGAATCACCTTAGCACATTCCTAAGTTTCCTGAAGAATTCCCTAGTGGTGATCATGGCAACATCTTGAGTGGTTCATTGATGGAACTCTCAGAATCTTAATTTCTGAACTGAGTAGTGGCGATAATATAACCTTAATAATACGTACTTTTCCTGTCTCTTTATAATATATATTATTTTTTCAAGTGCTGGCATAAAGATAATATCGTTATTTAGTGAGAATCAGCAAGAGACAAAATGACAAAAATTAGTTTTCTTATAAATGTGAAATGAAACAGTTGGTGAAGGTGATTGCCAAGGTCCCTTCTTGCTTCCTTCAGTTGATTCAACTTGAAGACTCTACGCTGTATATAAATAAGATCATTAATTTGAATTCATGGTATTTATTTTAAATCATGTATTTTATCAGGTTTCTGCATTTTGTATTATATTATTTCTGTATGCACCATTATTGTTATGGTTGAACAATGGAGTAATTTTAGTTTACCAAATGGTCTGGACTCCTGTGATTAAATGTGGTATAGAAACATAGATGGGTTGTTATTGCCTGTGACTACTTTGAATGTATGAGCAACTCAGCACACAGTCTTAATCAGAATATAGATTTCACTAAATGGTTTTGACATCTTCCTTCACCCTAATGCTGTAGACATTCTGAATTAATAACTGCAATAAACATGGTCAACCTATTATATGGGTCAGTTACAAATGTAATGAATATATTGTAAAACACATTTTAATGTTAAGACCTCAGTTCTCAACTGATTGGTATTCCTTTTCTCCTATTTCCTGGGGAGAGGGAGATTTTAACTCTGCTATAATATATAAATAAATAAATATTATACATATAATATATATATATAAAATCATAAAATGTAAAAATGAATTTAAACATGCTGTCCTCAATCTAATTTTAGGTATCTTCACTATGGTTTTGCTTGCTTTATTTCAAAGCAACAAATAAGACATATTTGGAAATAAATATGTATGACAAAATATCTAATATAGAAGAAAATTAAAATCTTTAACTAAATCGTCAGTCTCCTCCATTATATACCAAAAGTTTTACACCGGTTGGTGTGTTGAACCTAGCACTCCTAGACTTAAAATATACTGTAATCATAAATCCACTATACTCCATGAATAGTTCTTACGTCTTATATTTTCTTACACACAGCACAGTTTCCCATCTTTTATAAAATCATTTGTTATTTTGGTGCCTGAAATACCCTTTCTACCCTCTTGAAATTGGACCATCTTCCTAATTTTTAGAAACTTGGCACAGGATGACCTCCTCCCAGAACCTTTATGCAAAACCCTCCCTCAAGCGATCTCAGGGTCTTCCCTAGATGCTCTTTGTGTTTAAGTAAGAATGAGTGCAGTAGCTAGCATTTATGGAACACTTAGTGCTGATATTTTGAGAGCTATACCTGGATTTATTTATTTTGATTTGTATCCCTATCACCGACATCCATGTCAGACAGCCATGGCTTTTTATATTTTAAGACGACAGAGAGAAGGCATATAACTCGTCTGCTTTATATCACTTACACACAGACGAACCCATGACAAATTCCTTACTTCCTGACACTGCACCAATTCCTCAGTTATTTTTAATTTTGGCCAGGGGTCAGGGTTTCACTATGTAGCCTGCCTGGCCTGAAACTTGCCATGTAGATGATGCAGGCCTTGAACTTCGAGAGATCTGCCTTTCCCTGCCTCCTGTGTGCTGGGAGTAAAGAGGTACACAATGGAGCCAAGCTTTTAGCTCCACTCTAAGGAAGTGACTGGTCAATGTATGGGCCTGTCTTCCTTTCACAACTTCTCCCTTAACAGAAAACCATAGTGGGTAGGAAGGCAGTACTAACATTCACAGAAAAGTACCAGCTAGGGTACATGATGTTTTAATATATATTTTAAATTAAATATTGCATCATTTCCCTTCCCGTTCCCCCTCCAATCTTTTCCATTCACTACGCATTGTTTTCTCTTGAAATATGCCTAACTATATAAATACAGCCTGATTTGTCCATTTAGTATTACTCGTACGTGGATGTTTTCAAGACTGACCATTTTATTGGATACTCTATTATGGAGCTTATCCCTGGGAATGCCTCTTTCTCTGCTGTCCAACATTCCCTAGTTACCTGTAGTTCTTTGTCTGTGAGCAGGGTCCCTGAGATTTCCCCTGTCCATGTTATTATATCTACTGGTATTGTCCTCCTTTGGGTCTTGTTGAGGCATCATGTGTGTAGCTTCCCAGCAGACTTCCTGGTCCTCTGGCTCTTACAATCTTTTTTCCCCCCTCTTTCACAATGTTCCCTAAGCCTTAGATACAGAAGTTGTGCTGTAGATGTTTCATATGAGGCTGGCGACCCCACACTCATTGCTCTCTGGTTTTTTGACCAGCTGTGGTAACACTCTTTATCCATCTTCTGTAATGATTGGCATCTATTGCAAAGAGAAGCTTATTGGATCAGAGGATATACGGATAAGTATTTTTTAACGCAATAAGTAATTATGCCAATTTAGAAAATTGATAGTAGTCAGGTGTTCTCTGGGATCCACAAGTTCACTATCCCTGGGTAGTTGGCTGGGTTTTCGGCCTCAGCATGGTTTTCCTGTTACTGTTAAGAGGTGTTAAGTTCAATTAGGGAGCTGCTACCTATCACCAAGTGCCACTGTGGTACCCTTAGGATCATCATGTCGTGTTAGTCATGTTAGCTGTTACTGTGGCTCATAGGTATCATATCTGTCTGGGACAATTGCTTGCTTCCCTCACTTGGCAGCTTGTACAGTAACTTCCAGTACAGTGAGAGCTAGTCCTCAAGACAGAATTAGCTATAGTCCTCCAGATCTTGTGGGGGGATGTGATTTTAAGTACTGTGTGTTACAGTTGCTGATGGAAATGTATTTGATGAGATCACTAATTACAGGGTTGTTTGGGTTTTGGAGTTTTGCTTTGTTTCACTTTATATTTTGATTTTTTTTTTTACTAGAGTCTCATATTATAACCCAGAATGGCTTAGAACTCCTGTTAATCCTCCTGCCTCTGTTTTTATAAGTTTGAGATTGCGTGTGTTAACGCAATAGAATTTTGAAAATAAAAACAAATCTGAATTGAGCCGCTTAAAGAACAAGAAAAACATGAAGCAGTTGGAAGGCAGATCGCAGTCAGGAAGAAGAGGAGAGTAGGCAGAGCAGTGAGGAGAAACGCCATGACTTCTAAGGAGGACACGCAAAACAAAACAAGGATGGTCTGAAAATTAAAAGGCTGCAGAAATATCACTCTATGAGAATATTAGATTTTTAATAAGGGGTATCCCCTAAATCTCACATTCTGAAGGCAAGCCTTTCTCCCCACTAGGAGGATTGTTTGCTGAGCTCTGGAGGCATTAGGAGTAGACACCTAACTGTTTAGGGGGATGCCACTTGTTAGTTCCTGGCTACCCAGACCACAAAAGACACAGAAACTATATTACTTAAACCACCGCTTGATCAATCACTGAAGTGTATTTCTATCTAGCTCTTATATCCTAAACTAACCCATCTCTCATTAATCTGTGCATCACCACGAGGTCATAGTCTACCCAGCAAAGTTTGGCGGGCTCCAACGGAGGCAGGTGTCTGTCCCCGGTGGTGGCTACATCGCTTCTCCACTTACTTTCTCTATAGATCTCTTCCAGCCTGGCTTTACTCTGTTAAGCCATTAGCTGAAAGCAGCTTCTTTATTAACCAATGGCAGTAGAACATGTTCACAGCATCCATCACTTCCCACCCTCCCACATTATAGCTGGAGAAAGTAGATCACTAGAGGTGTCTTTTTCCAGCTGTACCCTGTGCTTGACCCCTTCTTTTCTTTCTGCTCCCTGCTCACATGCCATGGTGGGCTATAATCCTACAGTATATAATTCTGAATCAGCCACAGAGTAGAGGAGCCAGACCACCACAAGCTGAGACCTCCAACTACAAGTAAAATAAATCTTTCTTCTTTTTTAAACAGTTTTTTTTCTTTACAAAAACTTGGTCACAGGCAGAACTGAATGTATTGACTGGGCAGATGGAAGAGGGCGTGATGAGTGATGGGGAAATGAACAGAAAGTAGGAGCAGAACATGTGGCTTCCATTCTCACACATTTCACAAGTAAATGAAGTTCTAGAAGTGAGTTGGAGAATGCATACAGTTGAAAGGACGAGAAGCTAGTTAATATCTTTGTTAGTGGATAGGAAAGAGGAAACAAATAAGAAAATATTGGTGAAGGGTGAGAAAGAGGCACTAGCACATCAAAAGTTCAAGAAGAAAATGATTCAGGAACAAAAAAGGGAAGTTGAATTCATTCACGTTACTCCACAAACTTCATATGTCAGGTACACAGTTTAAGAATGATGTAGTGATCAGAACCAAAACAATACAAAGCAACACAAACCCCTTAAATCTTAAACTCTGACTTGAAGAACACACAGGACAGTAGAACATAAACTCACACATTAAATGTTTTACAACTAGTTCATTATAAGGGATACTTAGAGGTTTAGGAATGCAGTGGAGGAGATGCAAAGGGCGTGGAAGGAAGGTATGTGAAACTCCATGGCTTCTCTAGCACTGTATCTTCCCAGCATTCTTATCTGCTCACCAAGTCAGAAGCTCTTCCAACCCCAGTCCTGTCAGGTGTCCAGGAACCTTCATTCCATAGGCACCCTCAATGATTAAATCACCACTTCAATAATAACTGCTTCAATCCGCAGCACCTCTCCCCTTGCTCAAGTTTAGGTTGGGGTTGAAAGTTCCATCTCTTGAATCCCAGAGTTGGTTGCCCTAGCAATGATTTTCCATCCAGAAGCTGTCAAGGACACTTTCTAAAGTCATTTGATTAATGTAGATTGAAGTGTGATTGGAAGGATTGGTTATTTATAAATAACATCTTTATCTCTCTAAGGCGTCTTCAGGTCCAGGGAACAAAACAAAACCAAAATGTAACAAAAATGAATTTTTTCACTCATATCACTTAGATAAATCCAAGAGTTTGGGGAACATTTTACTAGAAATAGGACATAGGTCAATATTTATACATATATGCTATTTATATTTATTATACATAATTAGATGTGTTACTTAATATAACGTCCAATGAAAGGACAGAGAATATGGAGATATGAACTACAACTTTTAAGATGGAGGCTTCAGAAACTTTATATGAATGTGATATTAGAAATGATAAAGGAGAATAAAATGCCTATTTGACTATATGATAAAGGAGAAAATGAAATGCCTATTTGACTATTAAAATAAGAAGATTTTAGACCTTGCAAATGGCATTGTGATCAAAGTGTGCCTAAGGTATTCCTCTATCACTTTCTGTGTCTTAAAGATCTAAGAAAGTTTTTCTAACGTTGTAAGTCATACCAGGTTGTGAGCTGATGGAACTTGACCTCATTGTGTGCAAATGACTCAGAAGCTCTTCTGGTCTGGAGTGTTCTAGGTCTCCAGATATATTCCTTAGCTTTCTCATCACTATAGAAAATGCCTGACAGAAAAGAACTTAATGTATTGAATTATGTAAAGACTCACAGCTTCAGAGACTACGGTGCAAGGTCCCTTGCTTCTGGACCTGCAGTGAAATTAGCAGGTGGTAACTACATGTGGCAGACACTGTGGTCCTCATGGAGGAAGGGACAAGGAGAAAGGAAGATGCAAGGAACAAGATACCACGAAAGAACAAGATAACCAAGACCTCTAACTAAATCCTACATCTTGAAGTTTTCAAAATATCTCAAAATGACACACCAGCTGGGGACTTTGATTATAATGCATGATCTTGTGCAGGACATGGTTGTGAGTTCTATACAAGCCATATCACCAGGACTGGACATACACCTCCCACCAGGCAAGAAAAAAACAAGTCAGAAGTCCTCCTCTGCCCATGGCTTTTGCAGATCAGTATGTACTCTAGAAGACAGGGAGCTAAAGGAAGGTAGGTAGTAATTAGCATGTATTGTAAGACCTAAGCATCCACCAAGATGAGATCCCAGCCTTCTTTCTGATTCCTGGATCACACAGTACAAAAGCACTAAATGGTACTCAAGGAAAGTGGAATTGTGTCCGAGGTAGGGCTAAAGTCTCAGCAATATATTCTAACATGGAAAAAGTAGCATTGGTTGTTTTCCTGTTTGGAAGGTGTTGTTAAGAAAAC
>JAQHUG010000036.1:7975535-8004514 GCA_028555095.1 Dicrostonyx torquatus
GCATGTGATTGGCAAAACCTGCCTTCTCTCAAGTTGTAGGCTAACTTTTTGACTGAGTGTTCTGTGTCTGCCTATAAATTTCCTCTGCTACCTATTAATGTCAAAGAAGCTTCATTTTTAATTAGATAGCAGCAAGTAGGCTTTGTTTTATGGAGAACGATCTGCATTTAAACTATATATTTTGATAGATATGTTGGGGAGGGCAGGTTCAGATGATGTCAGTCATGAGGGAAGCAGTGTAAGTCTGAACATTATCTATGTGATGTTTTCTTCATAAAATTTTCCTTGAGCAGAATTGCTGCGGTGATTTTAATGTTGAAAAGCACAAATACCAGGGATTTTTTTTCCTCTTTTGTTTTAGATGTTCACTGTTTGAAAAATATTCTGTTTCTCTTTTTTAATTATCAGGAGAATAATAAATGTTTACTCATTTTCTTGCATGCTAAATCTATGCTAAAATAAAGCATGTATTTTCATTTTTAAGAAAAACTTAATTTAAGGAAAAATACAAGCATTAATTTAGAGCTACTGATGCAATGAGATGGTGGAATATATTTGAGCTATTAGCCGTTTCAATCTCCTGCCCACAAATAATTGATGAGTTTCTATTAAAGATTGACAAGCTAGCAGGGTGCAACGCATTTTTACTAGAAAATGCAGCATGGATAGTGAATATGCATTATTCCTTTGATTCTATTGCTCCACGTTAATAGTTTTGGAATTAAGCATTATGTTTCTGTGAACCTATTGATTAGCATTTAGCTTGAGATGTACATGTGCCAGCTATCATACTAGTTTGATATCAGCCTGTTTTCATGTAAACATTTCAAATACCTGAGGTTTTCATTTGTCTCCTGGCAAGGATGTAAGGCTGTGCTGAAAAATCGTTGCTCGCTTTCATAGTAATTAGGGCACCAGGTACTGTCACATGGAGACTCCTAGGACTTATGACTGGGATAGTCCCTCGGGGTCCCAGCCATGAAATCCAGTTTCAGGTGTCAGTGTCAATGAAAGGCATTGCCACTATACAGGCTGGTTTTTATGTATCTTGACCTTAGAATATTTTAAAAGAATGCAAAGAGATCAGAGAAGTGTTCTTTACACACTTGTAATTCAGAAAGGCCAGCACTTGCTGTAAGGGAAATACTATAGGATGGAAGCTTACATCTCAGGGAACGTGTGAGATCTCTATAGGTGACCTGCCATTGGGCAGCTCACTGGGCTGGCTGAATATCCTCTTGCCCGGAGATTCGGCTTCATTTTAAGGGCTTCTGCTGTGCTTCTTCATTTAGCTCTTCCTCTTGTTTAGAAGGCAATGCTATTACCGGCATCTCTTTAGGAGCTGATTTAAAAATCTTCTTTAATACAATAAAAAGTGCCCTTGCAGTATTTTAAATAGCAACTTTTCTTAACTAAACATTCAGAAAATACATTCTGGCATGATCTAGCACCGGTGTTTACTAAATCTGCCTTTAAACCATTTTGGGTATTCTGTGTTTACAAAATCAGCAGAAGGAGATGGCACACACGCTTTTTTTGCCCATCATTCCATTCCTGTTGTCCCATTACAGCCAGGTAGTGAGAAGGGAGGGGTCCGTGGGTGGAATTCCTCGCAAAGCACTGTGTTTTAATAAAAGGGTGGCAGACACTTTATTTTACCTAGGGCCCTCTGCTGCTGTGTTCGCTCTCTTAGGAGATCATACACAAGGACGTTGAGCGTGCTGCTGACATGCTGTCCGTGAGGACAGGCTCACTGGCATGCACACTGCATCGTAAAAGAACAGATTAGTTAAGATAACCAGTGCGGAAGTCAATCAAAAAAACCTTCAGGCCCGGAAACGTAAATGCTAAACTGTAGAGGTGAGCACGTTTTTAAGGGTCTGGCTGTGAGCATATTTTTAAGGGACTGCAAAAACTGTTTTGTGACATATGACTGTCTTAGCTGAACCCCATTATATAGTGTGATTTTGTGGTCATTGCAGATCCATAATCAATCCGGCATTTGCCTGCAAGGAAAATTAGTGTTTTACAAAGGCCTCAGAAAATTCCAGGAAACTCAAATATAGCTTTTGGTTTTAATCTTATTATGTGGTTACCTATAATATGTGGCAAGGGCTATTAAGACCAGAAATAATAGTTTGGGGAGCATATCCGATTTTCTTGTACTTACAAGTATATTTTTCTGCAGAGGAATAAATAGGTGAAAATAGTTCACTACCACGTGATTTGTTCTATCCCTAGGCATTGCCTGGGGTTACTGGAACATCCCCGTTTTCAGTATTGGAAAGCGGAATTCGCAACAATGGAAATTTTATTAAAATGTATGTTAACCCATTACTGTACGTTCATTTTCAATTCTTTATAAGAAAGCCTGATGTATCATTTTGTGCGTGTCATTCCTTAAAAAAAAAAAAAAAAAGAGATGAGTCAAGTGAAGGAGCGTATTTAATGGGGGGATTTTATGGGAAACATTATACCAATGGCAGTGCGTGTGATTCCATTATTAAAATAATTTGTCATTGCACGAAAAAAGAGGTATAAATTGCAAGAGAGAGTCTTCTTTAGTTATCTGCCCTGTTTTTTAATGACAGTGGCTTTTGTGCAGGAAAGACAGACACGTTCCCAGGCAAAGCCCATTTCAGGCCAGAATTTCTGAAAGCCCTATTAATGTTTCATGCTAATCAAGGAGAGTGGGAAATAGAGCTGACAGGTGCTTTCTACCCTGCTTATTCCTGTCTCCCTGCATTAGACATTACTAGCTAAAACAGGACCAATGGGGTTCTTAGCCAAGGCATATAGTAAGAAGGAAAAAAAAATAAAAGGATTTTTGGCTTAAGTTTGCTGTTGTTTTTTTATCTTGGATGAGCTGATAATATTCCTGGTCATATGAGCACATTGATTATTAATAAATCTGTTTCACTCTAAACTGTAAGCTCAAAAGGGACCTGCCATTTGGACCTAGTATTCAAGAACAGTGAGCCATGCTAATTTTGAATCTATAGAAAGGTTCATCTGGGTTGATCACGTTAAAACCTTGCGCCTGTATGTTGCTTTAGTCTTTGTTTTTATCTGAGATTTCAAATGGAAATTTCATAGGTGACAAGGATGAACTTAGTGTCCATACTGTTATCTGGGGACATGATCTAGGTTAGGAGCAGTCATACTTCCTGCTCTGCTCAAAAGAATTCTCACTCATAACCATACATTTCAAACCTCAGTGTCAGGATGCATGCATTCCATCACATCAGGACCTAAGAAAGGTGATTTATTGATTGGTGAGGGTGTGTGTTTTTAATTACTGTTGCTGTTTGGCTGGTGTTGCATTTAATCGATGGGATTCATTAGATTATTTTTATAATTTATTGTTAAAAATCTAAGTATCATGTTCTTATGGAAATTTTTCTGTATCTCAATAAAAATGTGCTGAAAATGGTACCTCAGCATGACTTACTTTTCCACATCTTTTATTCATAAAAAATGCTTCTTTTTTACTTAAAGCGCATTTAGATATGCCAAGAATCATTACATTCGACACTGGCTCCAGAGAATCTGTCCTTTTCTGACACCTATTGTTTTTCACGAGAAGGTGAATGGTGACATGTGGTGGTTTGGGTATATAATGACATGTTACTCTGCAATGTTCTTAAGTAACATGGGTAAATTTACAAGAACCGTAACCAAGGAACAAACTGTGATTACCCATAGTTGAGAGGGAGTCACCCACTTTTCCTCTTTCATGAAGATAAAGATTCTTTTATCTTGTTAATTGCTTCCCCTCTGTGTAAAATTCAACTGCTGTGAGATTTTAGAAAGGTAGATAAAGGTTTAAGACAAGAGTCCCATAAAACAAACCTACATTGTAGAGCCTATGAGCATGCCCAGAGGATTTTTTTTTTTTTGGTTTTTTGAGACAGGGTTTCTCTGTGGCTTTGGAACCTGTCCTGGAACTAGCTCTTGTAGACCAGGCTGGTCTCGAACTCACAGAGATCCACCTGCCTCTGCCTCCCGAGTGCTGGGATTAAAGGCGTGCGCCACCACCGCCCAGCTTACCCAGAGGATTTTAAATGCTTCCTTTGCCTCAGTAAGGTATACATTCTAGCCATATGTGTACATCTGGGCTAAAGTAGAATATGGAAAGGAACCTAGTTAGTTTAAAGTAATGAAATTCAGTTTTTTTTCTCAGCTTCCTGGATAATATCAGGTCTTCATTGTTGTATATGTTTTGTGTGACACGTGACCATCATCTTCAACTTTGGTTCCTGAGAGTCTGTCAGTTTCTGGCACCTACTGTCTTTCATAAGAAGATGATTGGGGACATATGTCCCCTCCCTTTTTTGGGATGTTCCTGAGCCTCAAGTGTCAGAAGTGTGTTAATTAGGGGTTGGTACCCATCGTCAGTTGATCTCTACATTTTTGACCAGTTGTGGCTTCTGTAATGTTGTTCATCCGTTTCTAAAGCAGCTTCTTTGATGCAGGGCAAGAGCCACTTTTCATGGGTATAAAGACAGGTACCTAGGATGCAGTTAGGGATTATATGGCTTTAGGAACCAGGCAGTAGTGGGTTCTCCTCTAGACTCCGTGACCTCACCAGCCACAGGTATTTGGTTAAATTTACAGAACTGGACATTAGTTATTTTCTATTGAAAAGGCCTTAAGTCTAACTTGGCTACTGTTTCTTATCCCCAGAACATAAATGTCACTATCACACCTTTATGGATATCTTGCCAGTTGGTCACTTATTGTCTTTGCTGGCTTTATAGCTTAACAGGACTATTAATCTCTTTTCTCCATTGGTAGCTTGTGTGACTCTTTCTGAACTTATGGGAGATAGTCCTCAGTGAGGAGGCTTCCAGGTCCATTCCTCCAAATCCTGTGTTTTAAATATATGGTGTCCTCAGCATTAGGTTCTAAACCTTCTGTTTCTGGAATATACTATAACCATTTTAATTTGGTGGGGGGTGAATAATAAAACTTTTTTTTTTTTTGGTTTTTTCGAGACAGGATTTCTCTGTGGCTCTGTGGCTGCGCTGGAACTAGTTCTTGTAGACCAGGGTGGTCTCGAACTCACAAAGATCCGCCTGCCTCTGCCTCCCGAGTGCTGGGATTAAAGGCGTGCACCACCACCGCCCAGCCGATAATAAAACTTTTCAAATCCTATGGAAGTCACAAATATTTTCCTTTTAATTGCATTCTTTGAAATCTGATTGTTTTTTAAATTGCATTCTTTTTTTTATTTTTTAATTTATTTATTTATTTTTGTTAAAAGCAAAATTTACATTTACTCCCCTTGTTCCCAGCCCTCCCGCTCCCCCACTACCCCACCGCCCTCCCCCTGCTTCCTTAAGATGGTGCAGGTTACCCTGTCCTATGGGGAGCCCAAGGCCCTCCCCCCCTCCATCTCAGTCTAAGAAGATGTGCATTCATATAGAATAGGTTCCCAAATAGCCAATACATGCAGAAGAGATAGGTCCCAGTGCCATCATCGTTGGTCTCTCAGTCCGTCCCCTCTGGCAGTCACATTCATAGAGTCTTGAAATCTGATTGCTCACTTTTTCGAGCTACCTTTTCTACTCCCATCTTGACCTGTCCTAATGCATGAACGTCCCAACCTCTTGCCTTTGTCCCCTTTTCATTTGTTAAACAGCGCATTCAGTTCACTGACTGCTGCCCATACATGTGCCTAGTTATGGAGCCATGCACTGAAACATGAGCAGCCGGTCTACCAGTGGCCACACCCCAGCAAAGAATGGTTCTCTTCCTCAATGGTCCATAGCTCCTAGGTTAGGCATTGGGGCTCAGGAGCTCCTGGCCTGTCCATACTGGAACTTTGTGATTTTGTATCGTCCTTTGGCAGAGAACTGCAGCTGTTGAGAGCTCACATGTGTAATAGCTATGCCATATCCAGAAGATTCTACTTCACAGCACTCCCGCCGTCTTCCAGCTCTTCCATCCATCTTGCTTCTTGTTTTCAATGTGCCTTTCTCCGTGCTGGGGGCAGTGCATTGATAATAAGGTCGAAATTTTATATATACTCAAAATGTTGCATGTATTGTAGGGAGGTCCACGGATTACATAAAACTTAAACAGGGACTACAGTTTGTTTTTTTTAAATATTTATTTATTTATTATGTGTACAATATTCTGTCTGTGTATATGTCTGCAGGCCAGAAGAGGGCGCCAGACCTCATTACAGATGGTTGTGAGCCACCATGTGGTTGCTGGGAATTGAACTCAGGACCTTTGGAAGAGTAGGCAATGCTCTTAACCACTGAGCCATCTCTCCAGCCCTACAGTTTGTTTTAAAACTCTTCCTTTCACATCCCCCCAATTAGTTCAAAACCATAATTTAGGCCCAAATTCACCTTGAACAGCAATAAGAACCCTGTGTTCATACTAGAAGCAAAAGGGGGTCCCGAGAATAGGCAACTTTGCTACTTCCCCTTTAGTCACACCCTTTCGCTGGTCTCAATCCTGCTCTGTCATGTGTGGCAGTCCAAGGGAATCATTTGTTCTTTCAAATGGAATAAAAATTTCCTAGTAGTTTTATGAAAACAATGTAAAAAAAAAAAGTCTGGACATTTGAAACTAGAAATTGAGACTCTGTTCTAACACAGTTGTCTGCATACCCAGAAGTCTAGTTCATTTTTGGTTTTGAACAATGTAGAATTTCATCTCTTTCATATGCATATGGGGGTTCATAGTCAAATGAGTGTAGGTGAGCAGTTGTGCATGCATGTATAGATGTGTGCAAGTGCATGTGAAGGCCTGAGGTCAAACTTAGCTGTCATTGGTCAGTAATTTGTTTCATTGGCAACAGGGTTTCTCATTGGCCTGGACTTCACTAAGTCTTCTAGGCTGGCTAGCCAATGAGTCCCAGGGATCCACCTGTCTAAATTTCCCCAATGTTGGGATTACAAGCAATGTCGCTATACCCAGTGTTCTGCCTGCTTTGGGAGTTAAGTTCATATCCCCATGTTGTATGGTGAGCATTTTGCCAACTGCACTCTTGCTCCAGTCAAAACTTCATCTCTCTAATGCCACTAAAAGAACTCACCTGGACTAGCTGCAAGAGAGAACAAGCTGCAATTATGGGATGTTACTTGGGATGAAGGGCTTGCCCATGTGTGCGATAATAACAGACTCACTGGGGATCCTCATGCTAATGTGTGAGAAAATATGTGGAAGGAGACATTTAGCTATTGATATTTTTTCTGTAAGACTGAAATTTGGTTTTTATAAAGATCCGTATTTGTTGTAGGAAGCTGCTAGTGTTTTCCCAGCCACCCTCCACTTGTTCTTTTTACGGCTGCCCAGACTCCAATGGTGTTCACAGCATCCAGAGGGGACACCCACATCACGTATGAGCTAGAGTTTGAACACTACATTATTGTTAAATATTCGTTATTTATAAGACTGCTTCATATGCTTTCTGCTCTTTCTCAGTTCCGAGTCTGTCACTCAGCAGATACCCAAAAGTAAAATCAGTCTCTGGGCAAAAAAAAAAAAAAAAAAAGAGTGAGTAGGAGAAGAGCTGTTTGTATAGCTCGAGATGTGATCTGGGTTGAAAGCAGAAACATCCAGTAATGTAACAAATTACAGATCTGTTCGTTGACTTTCAGAAGTTATGGTAAACTAGCAATCACCGTTTGCTTCAGTCCCCTCTAAAGTTTACAAAACATGACCCCCATCCTCTGCTTTGTTAGACTTCTTTACATCGTTCAGACATTCTCTCCAATTTCCAAATACTCAATTTCTACCTCGTTGCGACGAAGTTGATGTTCACAGAGGTAAAAGGAACCAGTTCTGTTCTAGCAAACTTTGATGGCAATGGATATTACCAAAATAATGCTAAAATGCTGTCCTCAAACTTTGCTTGATTTGGAAAAGTAGTGTGATTCATTCACAATACTTTATAGAAATATACTGAAATAATTTTGTTTTATCATCGCATACATAGAATTCCTATTAATCAATGCCTTGAGACTATATTTCACAAAGGTTTCACCTGGAACTGAATGTAATGAGGACTACTAGTTGATATTAACCTGCATAATCCTTCCTTTATTCTAGACAACTTTCAACTGCTTACCACCTTTGCATGGAAGGTATAAACATTTCCACAACCCACTGCTTTTCCACTAAAATTTGGCACTTAAGGATTTAATTGTGTTTTCCAATCTGTGAGCCTTCAAAGTGTCCTGTTGTTTGAACTTGAATTAGTGGAGCTACAGTTAGATAATTAATATCTAACTGTAAAGTAGTTTCTTAATACAGGGATACAGCCTAGAAATAAGATGTAGCCTAGATATAAGGTTTATCTATTTCTCAGGCTACTGTGTAAGAATCATATTTATTTCTTTGTTTAGCAGACAGGAAACTAATATGTTCTCTGTGATAGCATTTATTGTACAGCTTTTTTACAAGGTTTACAGAACAACTGTCAGTGGGCTCACCCTTACAATGCCTCCGTTTTTCTAAAGGAAAAGTCACATTCTGAGCAGTACTGTCATTTCTGAAACAAGCAACCCGAGTCCCCTGGCAGTCACAGACTTGCCTGGTCATGACAGACAGATATAGAAAAACAAGCATGGAGATTGCAGTGCCACGCCCAGGAGCTACTTCCATGCTATTCCCAAAATAGGAGACAAACACCTCCACCTGTGTGTCAGGCACATATCAGACAAGACCAGTCAGATGTAGAAGCCATAACAAGCATAGTTGGGATGAAGAATCAGGACCCAGTAGATTCATGCTCTGCCACTGTCATACCTCCTGGTATGGACCATCTCCAAATTCATTGTGCCTTGAGAGGTCTGAGACTACTCAGCTAGCACTAGAATGCCAGGAATATACAGTCTGGCCATAGTGTTAGGTCATATACTCTGGAAGACTCTGAATTCCCCTAACTGGTCACTAAGAGGAATCTCCCAACTCAAGACTCCATACAGTATTTTAATTGCAATTGAAATTAGAGTCAATTAGAGGGCAGCGTAGATGCTAAAATCGGAAACACACTTAAGAAAGTCATCATTTGCATTAGCTGGATTTAATGTCTCCTAATAGCCTTCTCCCAGTCGCAACTTGGGCAAACCTGTCTAAGGGGAGAAAAGAGAGTCGCGCTAAAAGGGAAAAGTTTATGCTAATTCCATGTTGAACTCTAGCAGGGTAATTCATTCAAGTTAGTGGGCGATCTCTTCCTGATGACGTAATCAAGATATATGGTATAAGTATTAAAACTATGGGAAAAAAAAACTACAAGACCAAGTGCAATGACCGATACAAAAGGAAGACGATAAATCTGGAGAGCCATGTTAGGAGGTCTATTGAAGACATTCACATGTGAGAAACTGTTTAAGTAACTGTAATAAATCATTAATGAGTAAGCAGTAAAACACTGTTTAATCATTAATTAACTGTGTATTAACAGTAGAAAATATTAACAATTCATCCTTAATGCAGTTGATGACAACTACAGCATTAAGTGCTCATGTATTCATGTAATTGACTATTTAACTTATTTTCTAATTAAGT
Source organism: Dicrostonyx torquatus (assembly GCA_028555095.1). Taxonomy (NCBI): domain Eukaryota; kingdom Metazoa; phylum Chordata; class Mammalia; order Rodentia; family Cricetidae; genus Dicrostonyx; species Dicrostonyx torquatus. The sequence goes on from JAQHUG010000036.1 coordinate 7,985,067, forward strand.
TTTAATATAGTTATAATTAAATTATTGGAGTTTTGCTTCTGTTAACCGCCTAAACAGTATCATGTTAGACATGATAATTTTCGCCTCGCTTTGCTGTGTTCATGAATCACTGATGGCTAAAGTGCCCTTCTATACAAATGTAGGTTTACTTAAATGATAAAATTTCTCTAGATTCAATATAATAGAGATTTCACAGAAAAGTTTGCATTTATACATGCATGTAACCCTTTTATTCTTCTGTTTTAGAATACACCAAAATGATATTTAATCTAAAACTTACTTGATTTGATTGAAGATAACTCTAGAATTCTTTGATGAACAGTGCCTCTAAAATAATTGCCACATAAATATTATTCCGGCTACAACCCAAATGTTGCTTCAAGGGATTCTGCATGTTTAACTAAAGCTTCACACTTACATAGCAACTTTGAGAAGTTGCTAACTCACTCATTTTGTAATGATAAAGGAACAATACATACAAATGACAACAGATATTTCACCTTAAAGACAAAATTTAAATTAGGCCATGGTGTCCCATTTTTTGTACTTATGATAAATTACTTTCAAGGAAATTGAATTTACTAGAATAAAAAAAGGAAAAGAAAAATCATGAAATGACCCAGAGTAAACAGTTTGTTGCTGTATAGACTAGGAAAGTGATGTAAATTGTGGCCTTAATATTATTTCCTTCTTCTAGTTAATATTATAACAATGATTCTTAATAATTATGTTTGTAGAAAACAAAATGTATTAACTTGTTTATGTGTCAGGAACGTGAGAAGATTGACTCTCTGCTGTGGAGCCATGAATCCTAGCATGCACTTCATTGAAATAGAATATTAACATTTTTAATCAAATGTTTACAGAAAATAAATATTTCAGTTGACCATCTGAGCAATAAAAATCTTTGCAGTCAGTAATCTTGCCTCTGGGGACTCTGGATTAGTCGTGAAGAGGGGCAAACAGAAACAGAAGCAAATCCTTGCTTGGGTTAACTCTGGGGTGTCTAAGTGTGTGTCTACTGAAACTAAAGTACTGTATTTACAGAGCCATCAGTTCACATCACAAAGATATGGCCCTGTGGCCTTTGTCACACTTGTCAATCAATCCCCACCATTATTCCATCAGGTGGTGAGCAGGGAATCCTAGACCAGAGGGTACAATCCTGAATAAATGGATTTGTCTACCCTAACAAGGCTACATTTGATTTAATGACTGCCCAATCACTAACTCTACCCTTGCCTCCCATAGGCAACATTTCAGGACTGTCATAGGGAAAACACAGTTGCTAGGACTTCAAAAGTTCCTTTTCCTTCCCTTTGAAGTTAAGTTTCTCGTGTTTCTGAGCATGAGCTTGCTGATTTCAACAGTATAAACTTTTCTGAATAAGAGGTAAAAGTCTGAAGAGTTGCTGATAATAGCAACGACGATCTGTCGCAGGGACAAGGGAAAGCTATTTTCCACGGCAGGCACAAAGCGGTTTATCTAATTCACTACTCCCAGCTCCTAAACAGCACGTTCAGTGCCATGACGGAGTCTGAGAGAGCTCTTCGCCTTCTCACAGAACAAGGTTTGATCTGCTACGTCTTTTCAAAGAAATATCCACTTCAGTGCTTGCAATTTCAGCAGCTCAGTGGTGGTGAAGGAAGCCAAACTTGCAACTCTAGAGAAAGCTCTACTGCTGACAGCTGAGTGTGTCTCGGTCTGGGAAGCAACCTTGTTAATGCGCCCAAACAAAGTGCCATGGCTGTTGATCATAAATGCAACCATTGCTGGGAAAAGCAGTTCAGAAGGCCTGCTAATAGACTCACACTCATGGGGCAGTAATCCTGAACGTGACTAAGTCTTCCTAAAGTAAAAGGTTAGCATAGGGCTGGAGAAACAGCTCAGTGATTAAGAATGTTTACTGGCCGTGTTGAAGACCCAACTTCCAAACAACCCAATACCCACAGGTACTATGGCAGACATCCTCGTCTAACTCCAGTTCTAGGAGATCTGATGCCCTCTTCTGGCCACCAGGTAGTCACAGTGTGCACATAAATGAATACATTCAGGGCAAACACGCACACAAGGTAGACACTAAAACAATTAACATAGCAAGCCACTCTCTTTTATCATGGATGCCATTCAAAGTTAGTATAGGATAACGAGAGGAAGGTTTCTAGAACACTGCTAGTGTTAAATGACTCTTGCATATCGGGAGTACTGACTCAGGAAGAGCAATGAAAAAGGCATTTAGCTCTGGATGTCAAGTCCCTGGGAAATAGTATAGCTGGAATTTTCATTCCAGACATTTTCTGTTAGTACTCAGCTAACTTCTTTGAAGGCTAGCAGAACCTCAGAGCTGATCACCATGTTACAGCCCTGCAGGTCAGCACTGCCCAGTGGAAAATAATTACGAGCCACACAGGTAATTTCAATGTTAATTTGAATAATGCATTTTACGTAGCACAACAACTCAAAAGTGTGCAAGCAATTCGAAAAATTATGCTCATAGAAAAGACGATATTTGCTTTCGGTTATAGTACTCAGGTGGATGACAGAGCCAGTGCTCAGGTCACAGGGGTGGCCGTAGGCATGCACAGCTGTGAATGATCAATTCATGAGGTCCAGGAATAACACATGAAAGACTAAGTGTCAGAGGAATAATAATATGCTTAAAATGCTATTGTTTTGACTTATTACATAAATGGAGATTATAAGCCATCAATATTTTCTTTTAAAAATTTTTCTGAAAAAAATTGAAATTGTATTATTATTACAACACTTCTCCTTTCCCTTTCTTTCCTCCAAACCATCCCGTATATCCCTCTCCACTCTCCTCCAAATTCATCACCTCGTTTATGCTCCTTTTTATTTCACACATATATGGGTATACATCTATATTTTTAAATAAAACCTGCTCAGTCCATATGATGTTACTTGTATGTATGGATGTTTTAAAGACTGACTGTTTAGCACTAGACAATCAACCAGCTGATATGTTCTTCCCTAGTGACGACCACCTTGCTCACGCCCAGCTTTTTTTCTTTTTTTTTGTCTTCTTTCTTTCTTTCTTTCTTTCTTTCTTTCTTTCTTTCTTTCTTTCTTTCTTTCTTTTTTGCTGTCTGTACTTTGAAGATTTTAGTGCACGGTAAAGACCTTGTGGGCTTTTTCTGGTCAACTATGGCATGACCTCTGGTGTCACCCTTGATGGACTCATGTTTGGGCAGCCGTGTTGGTAAGACTTCACAAATGTAGCCTGTGATATTACTGGGGAAAACAATACCATAGCACACTCATTGATCCCGTGGGTTTTGCGTTTTTTTGACACCACTTTGAGTCCCTGAGCCTTAGGTGTAGTGGTGTTGAAGTTTTCTGCAATGGTCTCTGTCTGTTGCAAAGAGTTTTCTTTATGAAGGGTGAATGCTATACTTATCTGAGGATATAAGGAAAAATATTTATAGATTGTTGTTAGGATCAAGTAAGCTTCCAAATAAAGGAGGCAATTAGCAGTCCTACAAGCTATGATACCTATGAATCACATCAATTACTGTCATGGCATAGTAACAATAAGTGTGCAGTAGTGGCAGCCACACTTTGATAGTAATCAACAGCTCTCTAATTGAGTGTTAAGAACTGCTCTTTGGGAGAGAGACTATACTTGGTACTGGAAACTTAGATAACTATTCGGTGCTAATGAAGTCATGGCTATGGGAAAAAAAATCTGCAACCTCTAATTCTAATTGAACAGAATTTTTAAATGGTCGTGAATCAACAACAATGTCTGAATTTTAGAGTAACTCTGATTTGAATTATTGCTTTGTCTAAAATTATTGCACCAGCTAATTATTGCACCCAGTTTCCAAAATATTCATTGCCTAAAATTTGAGGATTAGATGTTATAAGGATAAAATGTGTTGAGTTTCTAGGAAAATTAAGCTTGCCTAGGCTTTTCATTGACCATAACCTCAAATTAAATTTAGGTGTATTTCTCATGACATATTGAAAGTTCATTTCAAAGAACGGTGTTCTAGGGCAATCATACAAATTGTTGGTTTTGTTTCATTATGATTTTAGACCTGGCAATAAATTATATCCTGGTATGTAAAACTGAAGACATTGTAGACAGAAGGGGTTTGTGTCAGATACGTATGGTCAAACAACGCCCTTAATCAGGTGTTTTCCTCCTCTTAACATTAACAATAAAATTTGCAGATGGAATAGGATATGGTAGAAATTTTAAATATATCTTTGAGAGAAAAGGGTAAGGGATAAATTTGATATAAATGCATTGTACAGCATTTTCAAAGCACTAATAACAATGAGAACATAGAAGGTCTTCAGACTGTATGTTCTACACAGCACAAAATTGCAGGAGAGGTAGATGGGCATGAACTGCTTTAAAAGACATTGCATGGAAACATCATAGGGCTAGAGGGAAGAAATAATTGCTTACTGAAGGAATATTTTATTATGACAAAAAAGACAAACTCATTTTAATCAAATCACAAATGGTTCCTCTCTGTAAAGAAGAAGTTGTTTTGATCATTTCTCAGCAGGATAAGAAGGAAATGGTCTTCTGAATAGTGGTGTGGAGGCACTTAGATGGCATAGGTCAATCATTCCATTTATAATCCAAATACATACGAATGACCTAAATAGCCCTGTTGTTTTACCACTTTCTGTTTCAGTTACTTGGCATCATCATAAATATTGAAGTGGGAGGCTAAGGATCTGGAAAATCAGTCGCTACACTTAAGGTGTTATTTCCACATCATTTTGCCCATCTACTACACTCTGCAGTGGCTGCCATAACTTTCAAAAGATGTATCTTAAAATTAAGTTATAGCAGGTTAAATAGCAACATGTGTGATAAGCCGATTTCAGGTATTCTCCCTAAATACAGGAGTTCTATGACTAGTCAGAAGGTGTCAAGATAGGTACCCAGCTACTGCATGATTTTGAAGTCAGTAAACAGCCTTCCTCAGAAGAAGCTATTTTACTGGCATTACTTTATATTTAGTTCCCTGGCCTGAGATAGTACAAGTTAACTGCATTTCCCCAAAGTAAATACAGTAGTTCTCTTACTCTCAGACTTGGAGGTGTTTTCATGATTTTTCTTTTTCTCTTTCAAAATATACAACTCATCTTCCACAGCAAAGCATACTTGTCAACGCACATGTCAGCCAACTTTAAAAAGAATTGTCTGAGAAAAAAAATAAAAAGTAAATTATTTAAGTGGAGTTGTAGAGGAAGCTTGAAAAGAATTCTGTTTGGAAGGTTTCTTTGCTTCTCTTTGCCAACAGAAGGCAGGTCTGGATCCCTTGCTAGGCAGCTGCTGTCATAACTCGGGCTGACAGTTCACATTGAAAATTCTGTTTTCCTCTTTCCCAGGAAAGCAAGTCAAAGTTAAGCCAACAAACTGTTCTTGGCAAGTGCCTTACTGCTGTTCCCTCTCCTTTAAATTAGCCATTTGGGTTCTTTGCAGCATCTGTGAATGGGCTTGCAGGGCTGGGGACAGCAGATTTGAGAGGGTACTAAACACTGAAGGAAACAGGAGATCCTCTCTGACGACACGTGCAGCTGTGTGACATCATAATTTTAGACAAAAGGAGAAAACTCTTGTGTGGTGGAAGCAAAGAGGAACAACCCGTGTGAAATTACTCATGAAAAATTTTGTGAGCTTCAGTTGAATTTGATAGTAAGCTTTGCTTGTCAAACACGTTGTAGCTAATGAGATTCCATCACAGACAAATTGGGGGAAAACCTCTCTGTATCATTAAGCTCTTATGCGGAGATTGATAATAAGATGGCCGTCTTTATCTTACTTCCCAAAACTGTCCCATTGATATGAAGTTTGAAATACTGTACTAAACTTTGCCAAAACAGTTATGGGAAGTTAGTTGCTGAATCACTCGAGGGAGTAACATATTCAGGATTTACATTATGAAAACCTATTAGCAAACTCAAACCCTAGAAATAGAAGGGAACAAGTATGGATGACTGATTCTGCTCACAACGGATTTTTAAAAGGATTGTTTTATTAAAAGGTTCACATTTCTTTTTCTCTAAGTTTTTTAAACATGTATAAATTGTAAAAAAAAAATGGGTTTCACTTTGACTATTCATATACGTATACAGTTTCCTAGATCTTAGTAGTTCCACCCCCGTATCCGCTCCCATCTTCCATTGGTCCCTCTCCTCTTCCCAAATGTTCTCCCATATACTTTTGTGTCTTTTTCAATATGACTTTTAGCAAGGTCTTCTGAATACTAAATACAAAATTTTATTTTCTGACAGTTCCCTCTAACTTTAGAGAATCTTTTATGTACCACATTACAGCAATGTTAAAACTATTAAATATTAAATCACTAGCTGTTACATCATAACCATGGACATGCCTCATCCTAGGTATATTATATATGAAATAAAAATGGGCATGGAAATAGGGTAAAATATGAAATAGTTATACAAAGATTTTTTGTCTTTCTTTACCACACACACATTTTTACGTGTTCATCACAGCTATGGGAAGAGTGTTGTTCCAGTAACTAACTTATCTGTAGATAGTACAGTATTTGCAAGGCCAGTTCATTAAGGTTAATTTGTTCAAAAATATTAGAATCATTAATTTCTGGCTTGTAGCTAATGGCTGTTCTCAGCCAGCATCTTGCTTCATCATTAGTGCCCCTGAGATGATAACTCACACCCAACTGTTTTTACACTATCTAATAGAATCAATTGATGCAATGGTTGACAAGATGTTGTTTTGCATTTTGTCATCACACTAATGTACATGGCTTAAAGGCATTGGCATCCATAATGTGGGGCAGTTTTGTAGGAGACTGGAATAGGCTGAAGCTGCAAGGGCCATTTTCATAAAATATTAATGAAATTGAAAAATACACTGGGGTTGAAGGCTTGTCTGCTAAATGCAAGGTAAAATCTATTCTGTTCTGCTTTCTGATGACTGTAATTAGCAGCCCTAATTAAAAATTCAAACCTTGTGTATATTTGAAAGCATGAATCTTAGCTCGCATCGTGTTTATCTCCTTTACAAAGTATTTTATTTTACAACACTAATTGAACAGGATCCTTCCTGGTCCGACAGCCGCAGCTGGCTGGAGCCAGTTTATGTATCCAGTCTCTCAAGACTACTTCCTTTTGTAAGCAATAAAACATCTTTAAAAAACATGTATGTGCGCTCTATGAGCCATTAACTCTGTGCCACCCAGCACAAGCTGGTCTTCTCCACACACATTGTTTCTTTTTTCCCCCTTTCACTTAAATGTGACCTCTTTGAAGATGCTGCTTTTCTCTGATCTTCAATATTTAATGTGGATTTACTTACATTAAATGACCACCTTACTAAAGGAGCGGAGGCCCACTTCTGACATTATTTATGAACCACATACCCTGTGCAAAATTATGGAAAGAATTGCAGGGGAATACCCATTAGTTCTGGTAGAAAAAAAAATCTACTGTTTAACATTGTTCTCTAAACTTAGCTTCAGATGTGAAGTCACAATGCGGAAGTCTCACCAGGGAACCCGTGACAGTGACTGAAGTCCAAAGTGATAGAATTATGCTACTTAGAGTGGAGAAATATCAGGACGAAGCTGAGGCAGAGCAGAAAATGGGTCAAAACCAGCATCTTCCCCACCCCAAACCCACAACTGGAAAGATCAGAAATAGAAAACATTCTTTAAAAATGAAAGTCAATTTTCTTTAACATAGAGCCAGTTGTTGACAAAATCAACGGGGTGGGGGGAAGGCAAGCTATTGGGATGTGACTCAGAATAATTAAAGGAAAGTAAGGTTTGACTGTCAACTTGGAGTCACGTTTTTCTCAGCTGTGAAATGGGTGTACTTGTAATTGCTTGACTCAAGTGTTCTATCTACTGAAGATATTCCAAGTAGGCACCTTGAGAACTCTGAAGTGCCATCAAAGCCCAGGACGTCATTAGAAGCGTATCCCTTCTCTTCCAGTGATTCAAACCAGGAGCAGAAAAAGTGAATGCAAATTGGTTATCAATACTCCTGGAATTACCCTTAAAATTTGTACAGCCCCATGTTGCATAGACATTCACTAAATTAAGTCTGGAGTGAAATATAATATGCAGAGGACAAAGAAGTCCACTCCTTTTATCCCTTAATTATGTTTTTATCTCATTTTCCTGGTAACATTATTCCTGATATGTTACTGAACCCATGTGAGTGAAAAAGTTGATCACACTGTACTGAAATATCACAATTCATTGCTTTGAATGATGAAAAGAATAAATAAGCAAATTCTATTTGAGGGTGAAGAGCTGACAGTACCTGTAAAATAGAGAATTTTTCAATATGGGGAAATAAATAGTTTGTTTTGTAGAACTGTGAGCTATTTAGGCCACAGAATCATATAGTCTTTGCCTCAGGCTTAGGATCTATACCCTTATCCATGGAGTGTATTCACTAGAGGAAATGAAAGTTTTCCTGGAACAAGGAGTATTGAACATGAGGCTATTAAGGGGATATGAGGTCTGCTAATATTTGGGCTATTGACTTCTTCAGCTGACAAATGCTGCACCTTCCGTCCTCACTCCAAATATACATTTACTTAGTCTATTGAATGGAGACCTGCCTTTTCTCTGAACGTGAAAGGGAGAGTCAATGTCTTTGGGTCAAGAAAGGAATAAGATAACATGATTTTTCTGAGTGTCTAAGCTTTGTGGAAGGGAGGTGGGCCGAGAAAAGTGTGTGGTAATGGAAAGCGGCCATCCAGAGCTCTAGGCTTAGTCAAAGGCCCTTGCTCCAACTCCAGTGACATGGACTGCTGCCATGAAAAGTAGACAGCAAATCTAAACTGCATATTGTCACGTGTGCCTATGCAGCTTCTCCTGTGAGAGGGCCAGAATGTGAGTAGTTTCCTCCCTGCTAAACAAACGACGTAGAAGCAGAGAACCATATGTAAACTCCAAAGCCTGGGGAGATGCCAGTCCTCCTGCTGCCCAGCCTTCATGCTGTGCCAACCAGCCCAGGCATACAAGGAAGCAGAGTTCGCTTCCTGGCAGTCCCATGCCTTCCTCCAAATCAGCAAGATTTCTGCCCACAAAACCCTTCTTTTCAGCTCTGGCTTCTAGCAGAGCTGTCCTCTGCTGCACAGGGATGCTCTGTTCTCCCATATATTCCTCCAAGGAGCATCCCTACCCAGCACTCAGTGCAGCCCTCCTGCAGAGCTGCTCTTAGTGGCTGGCTGCCTGCCACTCACATTACTGACCCTGTCTCCGGATGGTATGTCTAGTTACAGACAGCTGGAATATAGTGACAGCTGGCTTGCTTCTCTGGGCATAGAAGGCACAAGTTCCAGAACTTCAGGAAATGGGTCACTCCTCTTCCTCCTTGCTGACAGACTACAGAACAGGAAGCTGGAATGATGGTGCTAAGGTGTATGATAGAGTTAAGTGAAAATCTCAAAAACCATCACAGAAGAAGAATGGCATGCCCTTTGTATTTACAAGAGGTAAGGCAGGCATCTAGAGTCAAACTCGCACTCCAACTTTGGGTGTTGATGGGGGTCAATTGCAATTCCTGCTACAAGTTCCAAGACTACCAGCTTTGCCTTCGGAAACGTCACACTTCCCTCTCCCACCTAACAGAGTAACCTCTGCCCTGTCTGTCCGAGGCCCAATTACTTTATACTTCCCCTGGATCAGAATCTAATTACTTTTTATAAATAGATGAGAATCTAATTATATCAAGAGGAACTGAGGAGAGCTCAACTTTTTATTCATTTTTCCAATCTGTCTGTTGCCCTCAAATTATTCCCTCTTTCTCTCTCCCTCTCCCTCTCCCTCTCCCCCTCTCCTCTCCTTCCTTCTAACAAAAAGTTACCGTGTGGTAGGTTTTCCTCAACTGGTGTTAAAAAGGAAGCCAGTAAGTTTAATCAACTCCCAGAACACAAGCAATCTCATCAAATAAAGAATGGTTGTATGCATGATTCTGGGTGTGCACTCCTTTGCCTGGCCTAAGAATTAACCTCACTAATTATGGGCTTTGAAGCTAGATGGGATGAGAAAGCCGAGTTGATGTTTCTCAAGACCTTAATGTATTTAGTTCAGATTTTTGTCTTCTTTGGTGATTTATGCATGCTGTAGGAGAACAAGTTTCTGATGAAAGGTTTCTTCTTCATAGATAAATACTGACAGAAATAAAGTTTCCAACTGGGCGACAAGGCACAGAACCATTAGCTGGCTAGCTTTGCATTAGTTTATATAAACTGCAAAGGCATTCTTTGTTGTTGGTTATATGTTGCTGTTTATTTTAAAGACATTTAGGGAGGCAAACAAATTTTATCTTCTAAGATATTCAGGGCCTAGAGGAGTGGCTCAGTAATTGAGAGTACTTGCTGCTCCTCCAGAGTGTCCAAGTTCACTTCTCACAGGAAAGCTCACAATAGCCTCAACTCTAGCTCCAAGGGATTGAAAAACCCCTTCTACCCTCCCTACACATGTATACTCACATGAACATATACATACATAGACAAATAAACACACAACTAAAAATTAAAAATAAATAATAAATGAAACATTCACAGTGCATATTAAAAGCTAAAGTAGGATCTGAGAGGTGGTGGCACATGCCCTTATTCCCAGCACTCCGGGAGGCAGAGATAGGTGGATCTTTATAAGTTCAAGTACAGCCTGGTCTACAGAGTGAGTTCCAAGACAGCCAGGAATACACAGAGAAACCATGTCTCAGAGAGGAAAACAAACAAAGAGCTGAAGAAGGAATGGGACAGGTCTCACAAGAAGAAATGGATCCTTCAGCACCTGATTGTCCCTATGAAGTCCTAGAAAGGGCTTCTTGAATAGTAGAAAGGTTAAGAACTCATTCTCATGCTAGTATACTCCTGTAATTCAGTGCAGAAAGGAAGAAACAGAAGGATAGATGCAAGCTGAAACACAGTCTGGGTCTACATAGTGAGTTCCAGGCTGAGCTAAGACTACATATTGAGGTCTTATCTCTCTTTTTTTTTTTTTGGTTTTTCGAGACAGGGTTTCTCTGTAGCTTTGGAGCCTGTCCTGGAACTAGCTCTTGTAGACCAGGCTGGTCTCGAACTCAGAGATCCGCCTGCCTCTGCCTCCCGAGGGCTGGGATTTGAGGTCTTATTTCAAGAAACAAAATGAGAAGTGGGGCCATTCTCCTTGCATTTCTGTTCACCTTCCTCTCTTAAATGTGTCTATTGGACTTACTCTGTGAGTCAGGAAAAATGTGTGTGTGTGTGTGTGTGTGTATGTGTGTGTGCTCACGCATGCTCTTGCATATGTGTCTGTGTGTCTTGTGTATGTGCTACTTCAGCAACTTCCCTTCACACCCATGGTTGAAAAAACTAGTTGGGTCCATGAAGGATTGAGACAAGAGGTGCACAGGAACTACAATGTACCAGTGTAAACGGAGACTGCTCGTTTGCTCCCAGCCGCCCACACCCGAATAATCACACAGAAACTATATTAATTACAACACTACTTGGTCAATTGTTCAGGTGTATTTCTAGCTAACTCCTATATCTTAAATTAAGCAATAATTTAAAGTTATTGAGTTAGTGTAATTGCCACTGAATTTTTTACTTAAACTTTCCTCAGCAGTTTTACACTTCTTACATTTTGGTAGTTGGAAAGAAAGTGTGATTTTACTTCACTTTGCCTTTTATTATAATCCTGAGTGCTGCAGGCTTTTGTCTTGTTTTGTTTTTTAGAGAATGCCACAGGCTAGTGTGATGGTCATGACCTCCTGTATACAGTCAGATTTTGCAGACTGTATTTAAAAACTTAAATGTTTTAAAAATGTTTTAATGATAATAGAGCTTGATCACAAAAATTTTTAAATAAAAGGTTGAAATGGCAAAAAATTAATATATTTCTATTAATTTATGTATTGCCATGAGACTGTGGCTTACTGGTAAGTTTCTAGCCTGGCATCTTTCTCCTTCGGCAGCTACATGGTGTCTCCTTGATTTCACCTACTCTCCCTCCTCTCTCTCTCTCTCTCTCTCTCTCTCTCTCTCTCCATACATATATATATATATATCTTCCAGTTGGTCTATATTCCACCCTGTTATAGGCCAAAGCAGCTTCTTTATTAACCAACATATGTTGGGTGCCATTTTGTATGCAGAGACTGCGCTTTAATTTCCTGGCCTCCTAGACCCAAATAATCACACAGAAACTATATTAATTGCAACACTGTTTGGCCTATTAGCTCAGACTTCTTATCAACTAACTCTTACATCTTAACCCATTTATATTAATCTGTGTTTCACCACAAGGTTGTAGCCTACCAGTAAGGTTCCAGTGGCATCTTTCTCCTTTGGTAACTACATGGCATCTCCTTGACTCTACCTACTCTTTCTCTATACCTCTTCCAGTCTGGCTACATTTTGCCCTGTCATAGGGCAAAGCAGTTTATTTATTAACCAATGGTAATAAAGCATATTCATAGCATACAGAGGGGAATCCCACAACATACTAGGTTGTTATTGCTGCAATATTCATTCTGTAAGGTATTTCTATTAAGACCTTTCTACATGCTAAATAAATGAATAACCCTCAGAGCCTCACTGTGAGGCAAGGAGATTTGCAAAGATGATGGAGCAAGAAAGGAAACACTGATTTCCAAGAGTGCAAAACAAAAATGGAATGCACAGGTGAAGATGGCAATTTCTAAATCCAAATGTACAGAGAGTGGAGAATGTCAATAAATCAGTCTACTCCCTTGAATTATACCTTTTCTTCCTCTCTGCCCATTCCTCCCCATAGTAATGTCCAAAGCATTTTTACTTATCAGTTGGGCTCCATGGGATGCGAATACAAAGATATCAGCATTCCCTAAACCTTACCATTGGCCTAATGTGGGTTCCTTTCACATTGGGCTCCAAATGTAGGCAATGTTAAGTAAAATCATGAGAGTACAAATAAAAAGATAACAAAGATTTATTAGGGAACACTTAAAAATAACAAAAAGGTAGAGAGCCACTGCAGTCTTTCATTGTAAATGCAGACTGCTTTTGTTTACTGGCCTCCCAGACCTTAATAATCACACAGAAACTATATTAATTACAACACTGTTTGACTCAACTGTATTCCTAGCTAGTGCTTATGTCTTAACCCATTACTATTCATCTGTGTGTCATCACGTGCCTCATTTTCTACATGTCTTGTTTCCTCAAGGTTGGTTGGTGTCTTTCTCCTTCGGCAGCTACATGGCGTCTCCCTGACTATACCTTCTTTCTTCCAGTATTCATTCCCATAGGTGCTGTACACTGACACACAAGAATCATATAGAAAAAGATGATGGGACAAAATTAAAACACACTTTTATGAAGTAATATTTTTGATACTCTAGATAATTTATAGTCTTTGGTCTTCCAGCTGAGGTAATGGGTGTGTTCCTTTGTCAATATAGACTAAGTAACTGTTTGGTGTATAGGTATATTAATTAATAGTTAGCATTGAATACCTATTCCTTAATTTAATTTAAAATGTTTTTAATTAAAACATGTTAAAATTTAAATGTTTTTAAATTTTTTAATTACCTTGTTAAAGAAATAGCAAATCAATATTGTACCACCTTTATGAATAATTCTATAGTATTAAAATAAAATATTATTTTAACTTAAAACACATATATCCTTAACTAGGTATTGGGGATCTGCACATGCACAGGCATCAGTTTGTCCCTTCTATCGCATGTGTTCCTGGGACTAAACACAGTCATCAATCTTAGTTACAAGTGCGTTTAGCCACTGAGTCATCTAGCTGACCTGAGTCATAAGTTTGGATATTTTAATCTAACAAGGTTTTACTAGTATCTCTTGAATTTATCACCATTTACTTCATGAAATAAAAGTAGTATTGTGCCACTTCAGGGTCACATCTTTGGAGCAAGTCAGTTTCTCTGTCAGTCTGATTTTGAAGGTTGTCAGAGCCTTTATTTACAAATTTTAGACATGGATATAATATACTATTTTAAACATGGGTATAAAATACCATTTTAAACATAGATATAATATACAAGTTTAAACATGGATATAATATATGATTTTAAACATGGTTACAATATACTGGTTTAAACATGGACATTTTAAACGTGGATATAATATACCAATATTTAAGCAAATAATGCAGAACAGGTATTTTTGATTCAGAGATTTTTATGGAAGTCAGCTTATATACTGGAGAGGTTAATGCTGTCAGATAGTATAAAAACCAGTGAATTTGGAAGGTGTCATTAGTGCAATAATAGCACATCACGTTAGCATTCATCTAGACTGAGCACACATTTCTCTTCGATTTGCTTTCTCTCTTGAATCGACCAAGGCTTGACTTGCAGCAGCTCTTGGACCCTGTGCTGCACTGTGATGTCTGTCCATCCCACTCTTCACTAGACTGCATTCCCCAACACTGAACACAAAGTGTCACTGTGACTGCATGCTAATAGCCTAAAACCTGAGGAAACTTTGTCAAACTTGGAGTTCCTTTGCTTGCCAGTGGACATTTTCTCTGCAACTTTTATAATTAATTATGTTTTACTCAATTTGCATGAGATTTGAATGCTAATTATTCTAAATCTTGGTCTTTTGAGTACTGTGAAGTAGCACTTTGCTTTTTTTCTTTCGACGGCTTAAGGAAGACAGAAAACATATGGATGTCTGGAACACTTCAGGTGTTATACTGATACTCAGTGGGCATGAAGATAAGAATAGAGCTGGGGAAGCTAATAATGACCCCACTACACACAAGTAGAGATAAAATGCACCACATGCTTTATCACAGAGATAGGACACATGTTGTGTAAGGACACACATCCCTAACACACCAAAGGAGGACACGTGAGCTGAATGCTAGGCAGATTCTCCAAACCTGCTATTTCCCTCTGAAAAGCTTTTCACTATAGAAAATATATTCCAGGAAAACACACCTATTTTTAAATGACTCTTTAACTGTAAACAGGAGATTTTACTGGGTTTTTTTAGAACATCAAGATTAATTTTTTCCTTGTTTCTGGATGCATTCGTCTCTGATATAGACGACTATGAATGGCATCACTGCAGACGTAAACATTCTGTATTTTTTAATGGAAAAGTTGGATGATGAGGTTCAGGGTTCGTACCGCAAGGTACTTTATGCAAAGCGCTGTGTTGCAGCAGTATTGATACATGTACTGCCTTGCACTGCCTATTTATTTATCTCAAGCAATTGTGATTTAAACCAGTCCTGTTGATAACCTTCTCCTCTTTCATTACTACCATTTTCTAAAGTTATTCTTTCCCATGATTGCATCAACATGGTGTTTTATAGAGTCCTATTGAGGTACTGGTTTGCAGCTATGGCAATCTATTAAATTAATCTTCATGGGCTAATCAGCATTTGCCTTTGTAAGAAAGATTAATAAATGTCTGCCAAAATCATCCCCCATGCCTATTGTAGTGTCCCTGGGAAATTTATTTAACCTGGTTTTATTTAATTTTCAAAATCTCAGCTAGTGCAGTAGACAGTGCAATAGTTACTTTAAAATAACTCATTCATCTTAGAATAACTCTTAGTTATTACAACAGTAATCCAACTTACTATTATTATTTGTAATGAAATTGAGAGTGCACAGAGAATTTTAGGAAAACCTGTTGGATAAGCTTCTCTTGATTTATATGCATTACTTAAAAGTCGGGGTTGACTTTTTTACCTGTGTGAAATGCCAAGTAAATTACGGTGATACAATGGCCTTGGTCTTTGCTTTGAATTGCCAATGGCAGAGTGTCCTATTAGATAATCAATTTTGAACACTAGACCTATGAGTGTTAGAAACATGATATAACATCATTTAACAAACCTTTAACTATTTTAAGGTTCAAGATATATTGAGGCATACAATTTAAAAATAAAATTACAGTATTTGCTTTCTCTCTCCCCCCTATATATATGATATATATTCTTATATAATTTATCATATCATATTCATATGATATGATGATATGGCAATTCCTGGAACAAACAGTCCAATAAGATGCACCATGAGAATGACACAGAAGATCTATTCGTTGCAGTGAACTGTTCTGGCCATGGTTTCCCATATCTCCCATCAGGAAGCACCTTGAGACCATCTCCAAACCCTGTAACACATCACCTCGCATTTGCTTCCCATCCTTCTGTGCCTTACTCTTTCTTCCATAACTTTTACAACCAATGGATTCCATTTCCTTATATAGAAATGATAGTCTAGTCGTTTTCTTTCTTCCATTTGAGGTACAGAAACTAAGATAATTATGTTTTGTTTGGATAAGTATACCCTGGGGACAATAGAAAATATTGATCTATAAAAACTACATAAACACATGAAAGTTACTTCACTCAAGCAAAAGATTTGTGATCTCTTAAGTTCTCCAAAATTTCTTTAACACTGCAAACTACAACTTTGACCAAGAAACATGGAAAATCTAAAAATAAAAATATAGAACAATACAATACTACTAGCTTATCACTCCAAATATATAACCACTCCATACTGTGCTAACTTATATCAAAAATTCTTATCTAGAAGTATAATAATAATAATCTCCAAACCGTTTTGTTCTCAATATTCAGTACCCTATGTGGCTACTGGTGATATTCATCTCCCATAAAATTATGAAGCCTAATTTCACTCTAGTTCTGTTTGGAGTGTATTACCTGTGTAATAGCATCATCCAAATTCTTCATGTCCATTCTTTTGACCTCCCCATCTCCTCAACATCCTCTCCCCCAATCCATCAAAAATACTTCCAGCCAATGACCTTTCCAATCTTCTCTTTTAGTGTCTCTTGTTCCCTTCATTTTTTCCTCAACAAATAATGCTCTTCATTTTAATCCAAATTCTTTACATAAGGTTTCAAGCACCCTTTCCTCTTTTTCTTTTGAACTTGGTGCCTGCTTTCATGATGTATTTCCTTATACATACTGAGTATCTTCGTTACTGTTCTGTTGCTATAATGAAACACCATAACCAAAGCAACTTATAATGGAGAGCATTTCATGATGAACTTGCTTACAGGGTAAGAGGGTTTATCCATGACCATCCTGGTGGGGAGTGTTGCAGCAGGCAGGCATGGTGTTGAAGCAGTTGCTGAGATCTTACATAAGATCCATAAGTGGCAGGCAGAGAGAATGAGACTGGGCCCTGAATAAGCTGTTGAGACCTTAAAGCCCAACTCCAGGGACACACTTCATCCAACAAGGCCACACCTCCTCCAATAAAGCCAGATCTCCTAATTCTTCCCAAATAGTCACACTAAATGAGGACTCCGCATTGACACATATGATCCTATAAGGGGCATTCTTGTCCAGCTCAGCACTCTGTTCTGAGGAACTTCTTCTCCCTTAGTCAAATGCATACTCCTCTCTACATGATAAGATACAGAAAGAAAAACCTATTGAGCATGTTTTTTAATATAAAAACCAACACTAGTAAAATATATGGCTTCCTGCCCCCCTAATTTTAATTACATAGACTACATTTATTTCACACAAAGCAAATGGGCCTGCCATCAAACCAGAATTCATAAATACAAATTTGGCCAGAAGCAAGAAGGTCCTATTTCTAGAAGTAAGGGCAATGGCCAAAGTAACAGTCCTCCATGGTTTTTCCCAAGTGTATTTTGTTTCGATTGAATGTAGCCATATCATTTATTATGCAGCCTAGACTATTTTTGAGAATGAACAGGACCTGAGGTGAGAGGAGCAAGTCAGATTTGTTTTAGATGAACATGGGGTATTTAGTCACCCTGGTTTGAGTAGTCTGGCTGGCATCAACTCACATAAACACTTTGTTGATACTCACAGTTTCCAAATGCTCAGCCAAAGACTGCTTGTGTTAAGGATTCTATAGTAAAGAAAGATAAAGACGTGTAGATCAGACCCGAATATAGTACTTCAGAGTGACAACCATATTGTATCCTGAAGTTACTCGGTAGGTGAGCTTAGTCCAGTCCCTTACCCTGTCTCTCTCTATTCTCTCATCTATAAATGGGGATATATAGAGTGAACCCCACGGTGTTCTGAGAATTAAGGCCAAAAGATCTGAAAATAGCCCCTGTAGCATGAGAAGAGGAAACGAGAATTTAAGGAGTGAGCATGGGGAGGGCATTAGAATAGCTAAGATATGAAAAGGGGGTTATAAGAAGAGTGGAATTGAGGTGGGGTCAACAAAAATGCAGTGTGTGTGAAATTTATCTAAGTAAATATGTTGCTTGTTCACTATTAAAAATAAATAAAAAGAATGAAAACAACAAATCCAGTCCCTCGAATATATCAGGTAAGAGCTCAGCTGTAAGCACAAAAGCCCTCTCTCTATCCGTCTTGAGGAGATGAGAGAGTGGAGACTAAGAACACTAAGATTTCCACGAGAGTGGCTTGATGACGCCCAAGACAACACTTCTATAATTTCTACTTCTGCATTTCATGAAATAACAAAAAGGAGCTTCTGAATTAGTGATTCAGAAAACAAAAAAGGATTGGGGAAGGAGTCCACATCCAGAAGAAACTTGCTTTATCATTTCCTTTGACCATTTGCCAGGGAAGAATATGCACAAGATCTAACAGCTATTAGTGTTGGGTTTGTATAGGAGGCCCAGAAAATATTTTGAACAAAGAAAGAGCAACTGTAGGCCTGAGATACAAAAACTTGGAGACCAGGGGAGATGCTAAGACGCAGAGGTTCACAAAGATATGCAACCCTACCCACTGACCCTGTTTTCCTCTAGCGAAAACCAACAGGCATCCCTTTGCTGTTGTGATTGCTTTGATTTCTCTCTTGCTGAGCAGTTAAGTGGCTACGGATGAGAATTTCTTGTGCCTTTGGCCCCTTCTTGGCCACAGTGAACTAGCAGCTTTGACAAGCATGCTATTCTCTCCACTACTCACAGGCTGACCTGGAGAAGTCACCCCCAGCCTTCCAGGGGCAAGCTGCTCCCAGAGCTGACAGAGGGCCTGGGCTAGCAGGTAGTTGAAAAACAACTTCAAAAGACACTTGGAAACCTCACACAAGACAATAAGACTCCCAAAGTCTTTTGCCTATGGGAGGTCGCTGTTATTTTTATTATTATGCCTGACATCAACCCAAGGGAAACAGAATATGATCTTGTAGATAGCAAATACAAAATGAAACATGAGAACTTCAAATAAAGAGTGGCCGCACTAGTAACTTGGAAAACATAGACTCTTAAGTTTTCTCCGTTTTTATCTTATTAACTTTTGCAACCAAAATTACCATCGACTTTTGTATTTTTATATATGGGTGTAGAAGAACTCAGTTTCTACTGCTTTAAAAATAATTATTGCTTTCAAAAAGGAAATACAGTAATATGATGGACTTTATCTGCTCTAGGCCAAGTTTAGAGTTCTATTTGTCGAGAGGGGTGAAGCATCACTTACTGGAGATATATATGTGTGTGT
>JAQHUG010000036.1:8005474-8020757 GCA_028555095.1 Dicrostonyx torquatus
TTGTTGGATGTGTTGAAGAAGTTAAGAAAAAACTGCACTGGAATTATGTACGTCTGTTTTACCTTTAAGTTATATTTGAATTTGAAAATATCCAACTCTGTCAACTGGTATCAGTTAATGATCATACTCCATTGTGAATTCATAGAGCAAGGATAATGGTTGATGGACACGAGCACCAGGTTCTAGATATGCCTCTCTATTTTCCAGTAGAAGGTGGTAGTCCTTCGCGCTTTGGTCAGCTCCGGTCCTACCTCTTCCCAAATCCAGAAAAAAAGAATACAAAGCAAAGGTTTCCCTGATTCCAGACTAGTGCGCTTTATACAACACAAAGATGACGTTGTATAAAGGGCACTCTTACATTTGAAATGGTGTGCTGTCTGAAAGATAACATGGAGGCAGCATGACAGTTGCCAGAGTTCAGGGGGAGTAGGGGACACAGGTGACTGAGAAATTAAGCTGTCATTAACTAGATGGCAGAAGTTCTGGTTGCTGCACAGTTAAATGACTGGATAGTTAGTATAAGGCACTGAGGAAGCTAGAGAAATAATTTTCAATGTTTCCAAATAGGAAAAGACAAATATCGGAGCAAATAGAAATGCTGAAGCCTGTTCAAACATTGAACAAGGCATGCATGTGCTGAAACGGCCCATAGTGCCCCACTGATAAGCATAATCATTATTTTCTGTATCAGTCAAAATAAATTTAACTTCTTGAAATAGTGAAAAAATAATACTCAACCTTATGCAAAAACACAAAAGCATGATGACACCCTTACTTATTACAACGAAGCTAACAAATCTGTCTGTTAGAGAACACACATCCAAAGACAGTAATTGGATGGACAAGGCGAGCAGGCTACCTCTTTCCACCACCTCTCCCCGAGCCCTGTTCTTTCAATGTTCCAGTGATACCCACGCTGACCTACCATGCTTGACCTGTAAGACCTCCTCCAGGCTCCTTTTCTCCAGCTCCCCCTTTCCCATCAGTCTTATCGCCATTCCTTCCCAAGTCTGCTCCAATGTGAAAAAATTAATTTCTGCTATTTTTTAAAATTACTTCTAAAATGAAGGCTAGGGTTTTGGTAAAATTATATTTCAGCTATTGCTGTGTTTAGAAAATATGGCTATTTCTGGTTTTGTTATAGATCGCCAACTGAGCCTTCATAATATGTATCTAGAAATTTAAGATGTGCTTGATATCTTCTGTGTTGATTCTCACATGCATCCCTGGAAGGTTCCTGCCAGAGGAGAGTGCATTTCTTCACTTTGAAATTCATTTGGAAACAGAGAGCTATGGATTGCCACAAGGAATAAACTTGAAAGCAGATCTGAGATGAGAGCAAGGAGCTAGCCCTCAACTGCAGACTTACTTTCACTCCTATGATGTTACATAAATCGAGTGAGTAAATGTCCAGGATTTGTTACGATGCAGAATCTACCTTCTTAAACTATCAGGATTGAAAGATGGAAACACCCCCCATGCGATGGGAAATGATGCATTAGAGGTCTAGGTGGAAATAATGTAGGCGACAATGGTCCTGAGCAAGTGGGCAGACGAAGGAAGCAGTGGCCAGGTTGGAAGGTTGGAGAAAAGGATGCAGTGGGGTCCCGCCACACGCAGGGGAGAACTCCTCGTGGACTCTTCTCAACAGTGTAAGATGGGGGAGAAAATCCTAACATACAATTCAGTCACTGTGAAAGCCTTGACACAACAATAACTTAACATGTTAACAATAGGGCACAGGCACTGAAGTAGCTTTCAAAAAAGATGCAATTATTAATTATTATTAATCTATCACTTTGACTGTTCATAAGTTACTCATATCTGTTAAATCTGTTAAAAATAACTGTAATCATGTGGCAGACTAAGTAAAAGAAATTATCTATCCGTATTATAAAAAACTTCCAACAACTTTAAAAGGAAGTGTATGCTCCAAAAGGAACAGATCCAACCTTGTGCTAGAGATCTGCTTCTCTCAATAGATACCAAAATGAAAGATTTCTTACTAAATTTATTATGGCTTTTTATAAATTGACCCTTGTACAAGAAGTCATTGCTGGCACACTTGTTTGTGTGACTCAGAAAATAAAAGTATTATTTAATTTTGAAATATGCTATATTAGTGTATTTTTACATTAAATATGCTTATTCCAACATGTACAAGAGTAAGCAAATAAACCTGTCAACATTTGTTCTTTTATTCAAAGAGTTAGCTGTAATACAATTTTTCTCACAATATCACAAAATTTTAGCATGAACGTGGAAAAATGCAAGGCAGAATGGTAATGAACTTGTCATTGAATCTTGTTCACAGACACTGGTTTACTTGAAACATCCCCGAGGACAGAATGTGCCTATAATCCTTCACATTTGGCCTCTTTTACATTATGTGGTAGGCAAAGATGGCCTGATGCTCCTCAGTAGACAAAATGGCCCAACAATAAATGAGGCAGGATGGTCCAGCCAAGACAGTAAACAGTTTCTAATACCCACCAGAAAGTTTCCTTGCTCGTTAGACCCTTGCTTTCAATAACACTTGGATCATGTCTGAACACAGTTGTTTCCCTAGGTATTTGATAAGCTCTAAAACAAATCTGTTTTCCGATCTCAGAATTAGAGACTGTGTATGTGTTTAAAACTTTGATGTGTGGGGGTCCTACTGAAGGAAACTCTGAGTCTTTGAACATTGTGTTAACATGCTTCGTCTCCCTTAGTCATATCCTAACTACTTAAATGACTCGATAGTCTAAAAGTCGCAGAATTACAAAAGAAAGATGTCATATAGGTGTCATAAAAAAATCAATAAATTAAACAAGCACACAGAATCTCTATGTGAGATCACAAAATGTAGGTATGATTCCTGCAATGTGTTCAAGAAAGCCATCTGTATGTATCGCATAAACAATGCAACTTTTATGGGCAAACCAGGGAAGAGAAACTTGGATGCTTGTTGTCAATGCATAGCCTACAAGTCACCCGCTGTAAATTTACTTTGTAACAGTGTAATTAGCTGCCACATGGCCAGATTTGCTAAATGTGCTTCCTCCTGTTGGAAGCTTGACAATTGAATGCCACGGAATATCAATACCAATCTTTTACAGCCCCTTGCCAGAGCCGCCTCAGGATATGCTGAACTGGCGAGGTAACTGCATTAGAGGATTGAGTTTGTTCTTTTTCAGAAGACAAATATACTATCTTTGAAGCCACTTACAAGGGGAAAAAATCATCTTTAAATACTAGTGTACAACATCAAATAGAACTTATTAATGATAGGAGTAATTTGGCATTGACAAATATAAGGGGCCTTTGGATGCAGAAAATAAATGATATGTAAGAGCAGCGATCCCCTTCCAGATGCTGTGTTTAGAGAAATGGATGTGTGGGGTTCTGCAGCACAGCAGGCAGACAATACAAAGTGTTGTCATATGTGGTGACAGCAGTAAGATAAAGGCACCTCTATTTGGAGGGGTTTTTGACTGAGTACGGGTGTGCATAGCAACAATGTGTTGTTGTGAGGCTGAGTTATAGCTGAAAGACTGGTTACCATAAAATTGGGAAACAATGGTAACAACCTTTTTGAAGGGCACTAGTATCTCAAGTTTATACTTTCTTGAAAAAAATTGACTAATATGAAAAATCCAATTTACTTGGTATTATTAATGAGACACTGAAACTTTATTAATAACCGTATATTAATATAGAACATTGTTAATGGGCCCGAGAGATGACTTGGAGGTTACAAGCAATTGTTGCTCTTACGGAGGACCTAGGCTTGGTTGCCAGCACACACATGGAAGCTCCCAACTGTTCATAACTCCAGTTCCAGGTGGTTTGACATCCACCACTGACCAAGCACACACATGGTACAAATGCATAAATGCTGGCAAAACACTCATAAAATAAAGTAAATCCATCTAAAAATATTTTAAAGATTTTTTTAGCCTATCTACCATGACATTGCTTGTTTACATATTAAATTAAGAAGTGTGTGTGTGTGTGTGTCTGTGTGTGTGTGTGTGTGTGTATGAGAGAGAGAGAGAGAGAGAGAGAGAGAGAGAGAGAGAGAGAGAGAGAGAGAGAAGAGAGAAATTGAAACTAGGGTCTCATGCATGCAAGGCAAGTGTTTTACCACTGGGCAATACCCATAGGCAAGGCAATAAAAGTTGTGAATATTTAAGAAATCAGTAAGAAACCACTTTAACAAAAGGATATAGGAAGTGTGGGTACCATAGGGATGTGTGAGATTCTAGCCCAACATCTTTAATGTGTTGGAAGAAGATGTAGATCTCAAAGCACACTCATAAAAATTTAAAATGTTCCTAGCTTGGGAGGAGAACCAAACACCAGGGACCTCAGAAATATAATCCAAAGAAGTTAGAACTGTCTACATGAAAAGAAACTTGGCCTTCAAAAATGTAAATGATTACATGCAAAAAAAATAAATGAGATTTTCCCAGAAAAGGGAATAAAAGAATTCTGAAGTCCAAGGGTGATAATAATTTACAAATTAGATGTGTGTTTAATTTGAGTTAGCTATAAACAGAGCAAGGGCTGTTTTGGCCCACAGTTGGACAGCTTTGTATAATAAATTGGCTAGCAAATTAGGCAGGTTTCTTTGTGGGATGGAGAAGATTTTGTAAATTTGAGTATCCTAATTTTAATCAGTATCATTAGAAATAAGAGCAAAAAATAAAATTGAAAAGGAAAACAGCATATGATCAAGGATAAAATAATTAATAAAAGATTTCTATAATATATATATTTTAGATTATCAAAGTACTTTACTGGTATATTCCATGAAGTCTTTAAGATACTGCTTTTATTGCCTGATTCCTACCCAGAATCACCTTCCAGATGAATATTCTACTTGTTTATCAATGATGGGATATCCCAAAATGTTCATAGAACTTATTTGCCAGTCTAGCTTACCAATCTCAAACTACCTGCTAAATTCCACATTTGAAGAACATGAAATCAGAATTCACTGTTACCTAAGAATGTCAGAAAATATCTTCTTTATCTGATCTTTGCATGCTCTGCATGGCAGGAGGCATATTGTAAAAGGGGCTTATTGGTACAAAATGATATCCACCAGCCTTAGACAAAGGTCCTCCCTGATGCTCTGGTCCACACTATTAAAATAAGATTTCAGTGTGTCCACCCCGTTCTTCCTGTTTCTCATCTGAAATATAAGCAGATTCTCTTTTACCTTGATACTGCTGACTTGCAGAGAATGAAGCAGAAAATGCATGCTCCAGTATCAAGCCAGCATTGTTATTCCTCTACCTGTTGGCTGTATGATCCTGTGGAGATGGGTTCTTCTCCTTAAAGGTGCATCATTCTGCAATAAAAGAGGTTAATATCATCTGTCTCTTAGAGCTGCTTACAAGGATAAAATGTGATATTGTTTGGGATGCAGTGAGTGGATGGGGAATGGAAATTAATGATAGAGTAATGAGAATCTGTTGCAGGGAGAGGCTGCTTGTTCCTCCTGGCCACCTGACTAGCTTAGCCCTGAAATAACCATACAGAAATTGTATCAACTAAAACACTGCTTGGCCCATTTGCTCTAGTCTCTTATTGGTTAACTCTCACATCTTGATTTAAACCATTTCTATTAATCTGTATATTGCCATGTGGCAGTGGCTTACCAGGAAAGATTCAGCATGTCTGACTCTGGTGGCGCCATGGCTGCTCTCTCTCACCCTGCTTCCTTTCTCCCAGCATGCCATTTAGTTTTCCTCGCCAAAGTTTGGCCCTATCAGGCCAAAGCAGTTTCTTTATTCATTAACCAATATGAGCAACACATAGAAAGAAGGACCTCCTACACCAAGAATCATACATAGACACACCAACATCAGAAGAAGCTTCTGTCTTGTACAGTCTGATGAGAAACCCAGTGCCCTTTGTCAAATCTACATTATGATGTTGTCCAGGTTATATTTCTAAACAAAAATCCATGATCACAAAATTAAAATTGGACAATTACTGGCTCCCAAGGAAGGAAGATCAGTCTTCTCCAGAAAAGATCCCTTGATAGATTATCCTGTTCCAAATGGTTAGCCCAATATACACCCAATATGCATACACATACAAGCAACATTAAATGGACTCAAAAGGCTGTATTTATAAATGCATGTGTGTATAAAGAACTCAAAGAATACATAAATCTTTAAATATATGTATACATAAACATATGTGTATAAACAAAGAAGTCATAAATTTGAAATTGATTTGGGGGAGGTTCACACAGAAGAAGTTAAAAGGGAAAGGTAGGGATGACAATGAAATATAAAATGCATGAAATTCTAAAAGTTTAAATACAAAAAAAAATCCTCTAGTAGATTGTTATTGCTCTAGGATGGACACCAAGCTCTTTAATGTGGAATTAAGATCCCTGTCCTTCATATTACAGCATCTTTAGACCAACTTTACTCAACTATTCTTTCCCATATTTCTGTAAAATACTGAGCCTCTCTTTCCTGGGTTTAGTGATACCTGCTTCTTGCCTTAATTTGCTTAAAGTAACTCCCACTTAGCAATCAATTCTTCTAAGATCTTCTTCCTAGATGGGCTATATTTCTTTCCTTTGACCCCTTTGACATCTGCCCATTATTCCATTTATGGCACTTATTACAAAACTCATCTTTGTGTCTTTACATATATAATGCCTGTTTTCCTGACCAACCTGTAAGATTCATGGTAGGGTGGAGCAGAAATGATTTAAATACTGCACGTATATGAAATTTCCCCCAAACAAAAATAAAGTAAAAGTAAAAGTATGAGAATGATGATACTTATTATGATACTCTAAAATCACCCTTTAATCTTGCTACATCCTTCTCTTGGTTGAGAATCAATCTATTCCCTACCTAACTGGCAGATTTTACTTCACAGAGATCTCTCGTATCACCTACTTTTTAAAATCTTTGTTACTATCACTATGTGGTTTGATTGCAACCTTTCTTCCCTTTTTCTCCCACAATAGAGACTACTCTTTCTTTGTTAACATTTCCTTCTCTAATCCCAATTTCACATCCCAATACATTTGTTTTTACTACTGTCCATCGATGACACGCGACCTGAGACTCTCCCTTCCTTTTCTGCTTCACCTTGTCACAGGCTTCCCTTAGCCTCTTTAGTGATGGGTTTTTCCGGAAGATTTTCCTGTTGTGTAGGTGGTTTACCATGTTATATTCTCTATCTCTCTCACATTTTGTCCTCTAAGTTTGCCTGTGAACAATGGCACATTCTTTAAGTTCTTAGTTCAAGCTATATTTATCCTATAACATGATTTCTAGCTCCAAGGACTACTGTAAATCTCTTAGATATATATACTCTCAGAATTCCATGTAGTAGTGCTCCTCGCACCGTTTAGCATGCTAGCAATTGTACGTTTGAATGTCTGATTATTCTATTCATATATGCTGTACTCAAAAGAACATAAGCTCTGTGAGTGTGAAGATTATGTTGGCTGTTGGTTTATCCTGACATTGTGAGCTTACCTCATCAATACCTGCTAAAGAAAAACCCACTGAATGAGATGAGGAAGAGCAGATAGAAAAGAGGGAAAGGGAGGGCAAACTTTGTTTTGTTTGGTGTAGTACCTAGAACAAAGCCTAAAATACAGAAAGTTAACAGTAGTGCCTTTTTTATTATAAGGACCAGAGTATCTTACCATA
Organism: Dicrostonyx torquatus; assembly: GCA_028555095.1. NCBI lineage: Eukaryota > Metazoa > Chordata > Mammalia > Rodentia > Cricetidae > Dicrostonyx > Dicrostonyx torquatus. The sequence continues at coordinate 8,013,157 of JAQHUG010000036.1, forward strand.
ATGAATGGTGAAGATTGGAATTGGAAAACCAACTGTATTCTGTTGTTCCAGACATACTGCTAAACATGCTGAGCTGTCCATTTGAGAACAGTTCTGATTTAGGGGACTACTTTAGTAGCAGTGAACTGCCATCCCAGTGCCAGAGCCTAAGCTCTTGCTTCCTTCTCTTTCTTCTGACATCTTATTCATTACATAAACTAACCACTCAGGATTTATCTCAACTTTTCAAAAAGTGGACTCATGTAGAAAATGCATCTGAGAAGATAGAGCAGCCATTGAATGTCCCACCAAGATTCAGAGCCACTGGTATTAAATAAAGAAAATACATACTGATAAGAAAGAAGACTGGGGCTGGAGAGATGGCTCAGCGGTTAAGAGCACTGATTGTTCTTCCAGAGGTTCTGAATTCAATTCCCAGCAACCACATGGTGGCTCACAACCACCTGTAATAAAAAAAAAAAAATCTGGTGCCAACTTCTGGCCTGCAGAGACACAGGAAGGTACAATATTGTATACATAATAAATAAATCTTAAAATAAAAAGGTGTGTGCCACTACTGCTCAGCTAGTGGTGGGTTATTAAAGCCCCCATTTTAAAAAAAAAAAAGAAAGGAGACTGAAGTTTGTGCAAGTAAAATGAAGACCTTAATAAAGTTCTCCACTAGATCCAAAGAAAGGGAGGAACTTCTAGGAGTTCTGTCTGGTCTTGACTCACAGTGCCATAGCCCTCTGTTGACCTCTGACTACTAGAAAAAAAATCTGAAGATTTCATCCTGTTCTGAAGGTTTTGTATATAAATGTTATTTATGAAACCTAACATTCTGTGACATGTGAGGAATAGAAAATTCACAGTAGGTTTGGAATTCTGAGAAAATAGACCAAAGGCCCTTCAGGAGCCAGAATTTATAACACACATCTACTGTTCCTAATTGTTTCTTCTGAGCTTCAGCACAAATGCCTAAGCAGGGCATCTATACATTTGAAGGGTTCAAGTTCCATTTTATAATGTGACTTTCCCAAGATCACTGACCATTGTGTCTCTGCTCATTTTTTCCTGGATCTGTTTCCTTTATATTATCACTCATAGGGTCCTTCATAGGCCAGAACTCACTTTCTACCACCTCTTTTTTTTTCCTTTTTTTTTATTGTTAAAAGAGAAATTTACAATTACTCCCCTTGTCCCAGGCCTTCCCATTCCCCAATATCCCTCCTCCCTCCTCCTGCTTCCTAAAGAGAGGGCAGGATACCCTGCCCTGTGGGAAGCCCAAGGCCCTCCCCCCTCCATCCTGGCCTAAGAAAATGTGCATCCATATAGACTAGGTTCCAAAAAGCCAATACATGCAGAAGAGATAGGTCCCCATGCCATTATCGTTGGTTTCTCAGTCAGTCCCCGTTGGCAGCCACATTCAGAGAGTCCAGTTAGGTCATATGCTCATTCAGTCCTGGTCCAGCTGGATTTGATGAGGCACACTGTCTCAGTTGATGGGCCAGTCCCTCGCGGTCCTGACTTTCTTGCTCGTCTTCTCCCATCTTCTGCTCTTCGACTGCACCTTGGGAGCTCAGTCCATTGTTCTAATGTGGATGTGGGTCTCTGGCTCTATCTCCATCCATCAGGTGGAAATTTCTATGGTGATGATCAAGATATTCATCAACGTGACTATGGGACTAGCCTTTCTACCACCTCTTACTCCTTATGCTCTTCCTGAGGAGTACTTGACCTCTAAGCCTGTGTCTACTAGTACCGAACATATCATTGCCCTGATTTAAGCTAAACCTATAAAATCCATCTGGACCTTCTTAGTTGAAAATATCTTCCAGCTCTCCATTAGTCTGATTTTAGTACTTTGGGGCTCCTCCTTAGGTTTTGGCCTAGAAAATATTGGTTCTTGAAAATAATTTGTCAAGAGAGACTCAAATAGTCTTCCTTTCTGTAGACCAGAGTATGTGCCCTGCTCCCCTGACAATTGTTTGCTGGCCAAGGGATAAGAGAGCCATCTGGGAAGTGACACAACTTCACATCATCCTGCTTTTGATATTTGAAAAGTTTACTAAAACATATAGATACAGGGTATAACACACCCAAGGAAGACTTGGGTGATGGAACTTACATAATGAACTACTTGATTCACTTAAAAAACAAACATCCCCCCAAAAAACACTACTGTCATTTTCTTTCTAGACATTGACTGAGCACCATTGCTTCTAAAACCATTGTGTTTGTGTGTGCATGTGTGCTGCATATGAATCAAGATTTGGAAATCCCACATCAGGGTACCTAGTATCCTTCTTCAACCCTAATTTAATTGTGATCTCTTGATAGAGGTTTTTGTCACACCAGGTCCCACAGTCATTCAGTCCCAAAAAATTACACAGAGGTCTACATTAGTCATAAACTGGCTGGCCTAGTAGTTCAGGCTTCTTATTAATTAATTCTTTTTATTGATTTTTTTATAGCTCTACATTTTTTTCTCTGCTTACATCTTATTCTTGTCTGTGTTAGTCATGTGACTTGGTACCTTTTTCAGCAAGGCAATCACAACTTGTGTCCTCTGTGTCTGGATGATGACTTCAAACAAGTCTTTCTTATTCCTGGAATCCTCCTGTTCTCATTGTCCTGCCTCTACTTCTTGCCTGGTCATCCTGCCTATACTTCTTGCCTGGACAATCAGCATTTGTTTAAAATACAAGTGAGAGGGTACAGAGCATTGTCCCACAGCAGTGATAGGTGTCCAGTGCATTTATATCTGATTTGGAGTAAAAGGAAAAGTCTTCATTATAGCCTGTAGTGTTCTGCCTGATCATATTTCCCTTTATCCATCCCATTTCCCATCTGACAGAATCTCCTATTAAAATCCTGGTCACCTCTGACAGAGTGGGCATGTCTTTATCTTCGTCTTATCAACATTTCATCTTCTTTCCTATACTGACTAGACTTGTTTTTGTACTTCTCACAATTCTCTTTCAAAGGTTATTTTCTTGCCAAATCTTCTCTGAACATTCTGATTTAAATTACAATTCTGTCCAACTGACACTTCCTTTCTCTTTTATTCATCCCATCGAACATACATAAACATACATGCACACACATGCACACACAATCTTGCTCTTTCTCTTCGGAAGTATAGCTTATGCAGCAGGAATCTGTGCCTTTCCAACTGTATATTTTGCAAAGAGCAGCACCGGCAGGTCATTGTGGGCAATTATGCTTATTGACAAGTGACCTCTGTCCTTTCCTATTTGTGTCGATTAATGCACTAAGGAATGAAAACACAGACCTCCTCTTGGATTAATTTAGCCAAGAGTGAGTCCAAATTTAAATCCTCTACATCTCTCCTGGTGTTTCCCGTATCTCTGTGAGTTACAGTCACTACTGTTTCTATAGGTCATCAGTTGTGCATGTCCATCTGGTCTCTATCTGTTCCTGTCTCTGTTAACTGTGTGTACGTCTGTGTCTCTCCTCCAGTTCATGTCTCTATCAGAGAACTTTGCTCTTTACTTTGAACAGTGTAGGAAGCATGGCATGTGAAGGGTTTGAGGGATTGATAAATCTTTAATAGAGTTTTTTAAGGGAAGAAGTTACTGATCCAGAATAGTAAACAAGAAAAATGAAAATGGTTTTGTTTGTTTTATTTTTGTACATCATGATGAAAATTTTTTGATCAAGCTTTATTTTCCTTGTAATTCTTTAAGCCATTAGTCTCTTTCTTCTCCTTTCTGTCACAATCAAAGTACCCAGTAGATATTTTTAGGGAGAAGAATACCTGTAATTCATGCCCCCCTCCTTCATTCTTATTGACTGTTCCCTCTTATTCTGGCTTCTGTCATCAACTTGCTACTAAAATTACTCTCCTAGGGTCACAATGTCCTACTAAATCCTGCAGACTTCTTCAAAGTGATTTATCCTCTGATTATACCTCAATACTATAGTGTTGCTTTTCCTGATCCTTGATGATATGATCATCCACAAACTTTATAATAATTAATTAGATCTGACTTTCATATTGTAAGTGAAAGTATGTCACAGAAATTCTTCAAGGGCACATTTTTCTTGGTTTCTATATCTCCAGCCCTCTGACATCTCCTGCTTTGTAGTTTCTGGTTGGCATTATTTTATTCTTTTAACACAGGTATTGTTCAAACAGTCCTTGTTGGTCTTTGCCATATCTTCTCTGCTATTCCGTTACATATCCACATATCTTCAGATCTGACCTTTATCCTGCATTACTGGCACACGTTCTAGAAGCCTCAATATTCCCCTCTGGGCACTCAATGGGCTCTTCAAGTTCAAATATTTTCAAAATGTATTCCATTATTTTTCAATATACTTATTCTTCTTATGTTTCTTTCTCCTTCAAAAACTCTATTGGGTGGTTTTTGGCAGAGTTTTTAAGATTATATTTTAAGATTTTGAACATACAGGTAGAGCTTTCTCTACCATATGTTAAAAAAATCAAAGAACGGCCCATCCTTCCAGAAATATACACACACAATCACACAAACACACATACTCATGCATAAAATCACATAAAGTCACTCATAATCACATATAAACTCATACATATTCATCTACACACATACACACTCATACACTACACGAATATACTTTACACTTACCCATTCACCTCACATACTAACATACACACACAAACTCTCACACACCAGCATACACTCACATACACAGTCCACTTACACATTTACCTAGCCATACACACACACAATCATAAACTCATATTCACTCACAACTTATAGTCTAACAAACACTCCCCGCACACCAAACAACCACATAACAGTTACACACACACATACATCAGCACCCAATAACGAAATTATTTTTAAGTAAAGAAATAACATAAAATGCAAACAAATTTAAATCCATTTGCAATTTTGCTATGAATAGAACAAACTTTGGGTCAAGTCATAAAATAAGCAGGTACTGGCATGGGAAATAGAGCAGGCCTGTAAAGAAAATAGGTAATACATGCTGGAGCGGAAAAAGAAGTGTTGATAGGCTCTATTTGGTTTTTAATCAAAGGAAAGCAGCTTCTTGGAAGTAGTTGACTAAACCAATGATTCCCTTGCAATGATGTCCAATATCTGGAAGCACAGGTTCCTGCGAATTTCCTGCTTCTCCTGAGGAGAATAAAGCAAATCGAGACAAATCGACTGGATTCTGATGGCTAATAGCTGTGGTAGTTTCTCTTCTCTTCTACAGCCTCGCGGCTTCACATATTCTTTCAGTTGTTTCAGAGGACATGACTCTCTGAAGAGTGACTCTCTAATGGGACCTGACTAAACGACTGAAGCACAGTTAACCAAGGCCAACAGGAAGAGTTGCAGTTTGGATGTCAGTGGTGACTGTGACAAAAATACAGAGATTTCACTCCATTGAACATGTGTCTCCAACTTCTAAGCAGTTCAAAGCACTTATTCAAACACAAAGAAACTGATTAATCTGGGCAGCGTTTAGCTGTCCCCGGAGCCGACATCTTGAAGTGACAGAGCACAGCAGAAAAGGTGGGAGTGGGGTCTGGATGAAACTTTATCCTCGGGTCTTGTGTGACAGACTCCGCAGCAGGGGGAAAATGAATGGTCTCAATATAGATGGCACCGTAGCTTCTTCGACTTCTGGTGCTGGGAAAGCTGCTGTGTCCACATTTTCTACTCCTCTCCTCCGGCATAATGTGAGGCAGAGGGTCAGGGGACACACTTGTGGCCTCTAATGGCCAGATAATGGACCACAGTAAAAGTTATGTGTCCCTAGCTGGAGGTGAAGACATGTAATGGCTGACAAAATCCATTATCTAACTATTAGAACTCAGAATGAAGGGAGACAATTATTAAATCAAAGGGAACAAATTTACTTTAACTTATTCAAGAAAAAAATTTTGCTTGTGTGGTATGCATTTTCTTACCTTTATACTTAAATAATAACACCAATTATAGCTGTAGTGCATTACACTAATTGGCTTCATGGAGAGTAGGGTCTGTGGAATGAAATGCCTTGGTTTCAAAACCTGGCTTTAGCACTTTTTTGGAGGCAATTAACCCCTCCAAGACTTTACATTCAGAAATGTAAAATGGTGGTGGTTGGTTACAAGTGTGTGTGGCCACTGAGTGTGGCATCTATTGTATCTGAGAGAAATGGGCGTGATGGTTGGTACTGTTGGTACAGTGTCATCCATGTTGACATCCATCCCTAGTGTCTTACTTGGATTTCTGGCTAGTCTTCTTCAAGGAACAGAGTGTGAAGTACAAAGAAGCATCAAGAGGATCATTGACAGACTTTAAAGGATTCATTGGTCTTTTCAAAGAGATCTTTAAATATTTTATGTCTTTTTAGAGAGAAAGCACGTGGATTTTGGAGAGTAGGGAGTCTGGCAGCTCATGGGTGGTGTTGGGGGAGGGAAGGAATGTTATTAAAATATATTGCCTAAAAATTAGAAAATGTATATGTACTTTTGAGGACTAAAATGACTCATTGTCTTAAAAGGACCTAGACTGAAGATTACAAATATCCCTGGTAAACTAAATTCCATGTATAATTTCACTCATCAAGTAAAGCAGGGTGATTATTCAGCAAAAGTAATTTTAAATACTATTTTAATTTGAATGATCTTTATATAAAGATTAGAAAAATTAAAATATCAAGTTGGCACACGCATGACAAACACCTTGTCTACTTTTTTCTGTGCTTCTTGAAAGAAATCTCTTTTCAAGATACATTTCAGAGACAGAAAAAACTCAGTCACAAATGTGGGAAGATGAAGCTTGAATCTCTTGGCAATAGTTGCTTAGTGATCAATAAATACATTTTTAGCCATTTCATTTGGCCTCTGGAGACCTCTGGAATCCATGTTAATATTTTCATGTACATAATAGTATTGCAATAACCATATCTCTTTTGCCAGAACATACTAAAAGGGGATCTATATCAAGCCCCGTCTCTATCCATTTGAGTTTGATTCCTATCAGTTCAGAACGCATGTCTGTATGCATACATGCCACAACCAGGCTTCATCAACTATTGGTAGACTTTGGGCTAGTGAAATATTGTATATAGACTATGGTCCTAGGGGGAAAAATTAGATTATTCTTATCCCTCTTGTTTCCCAGAGAAGACTTAACAGAAGAGTTAGAGCACCCATTGTAAAACAGGTTTAAATTCCAATAATCTCATTGTTTGCATTACCCATGTAAACACAGACATTTTAATTCACCTGCCTTTGCATTCACTTTTTTAATTAAAAATTCTTTTAGCACATTTTATTTCTCTGTGTGTGCATGAATACATGTTCGTGTGTTTGTGTGTATGTGTCTGTGTGTGTGAAAGAGAGAATACTACATGCATACACAGGTTACTTTACATATGTAAAGTCAGGAGGACAAATCAGAGTTGGTTCTCTCTTTCCACGTGTCAGATTGAACTCATGTCACTCTGTTGCATAACAAGTGCCCTTCCATGCTGAGCTGTCTTGCTGGCCCTGCATTAGCTTTCTTATCTGTAAAGTGTGTGTACAGACACTATCTACCTCGCGGTGCCATTGCTTATGGACCAAGGACATTGACTTCTGTATGAATCATTGCAACAGTGCTTAGAGTATA
>JAQHUG010000036.1:8065856-8078751 GCA_028555095.1 Dicrostonyx torquatus
TTTATGTCCAGTTTCTTGAGTTCTTTGTATATTTTGGAGATCAGGCCTTTGTCTGATGTGGGGTTAATGAAGATCTTCTCCCATTCAGTAGGATGCCTTTTTGTCTTAATGACTGTGTCCTTTGCAAAGGACATAGTCAAATACTTTATTTTAAATCTAGAGTTTAAACACTTCTTTTGTGATTATAGGCAGTTTTCCTAACCTACCCAAACCCTAGTTTTCTACCTTATAACATAAAGATAAGCACAGAACCCACCCTCTAACACCCCCTGAAGCTGTTATTGTGAGGATCAAGTGGCCACACCTGCAGGGCTCTTAGCAGAGTATCCATCACGCGGAAGCCATAACTGAGAGTTCATGCTCATTTGGGGACAGGCTAAATGCACAGTTGTCCTCTTCAGGGTATTCTCCGTGCCCATTTGACAAGGTCCTGTTATCTACAAAGGTCCTGTTATCTTGAGCTTTATTGCCCCCCAAGGAAGTTTGGATTGAACATGGCTCCAGCAGAATCATGGGATCTTGCAGTTTTCACTGGGGATCCTCATACACATCTGTTGGTAAAAAAGATCTACAAACCTCCAAATTAATACTCTCAAATCAATGGAGAACCAAATAGCAAAATGTTAAATGCAGACAGCATTCCTCCCTATAATGGACCAACTCTGCTTCACTTTCCTCCCGCTAATCTCAGTTCTATATCCAATAAAACTTTATTTTCAACGTGAAAAAATAAAGGAAAAACAGGAGCTTACTGTTTCGGGCAGTTGGGTGTTCAGCATGCTTCTCTTAACATCTGGCTTGTGGAATGTGTCCTTCTTGTGTTTTTAACTAGCTGGTTATTAAGCAGTCAGAAAATCTTAAACATTTCAGAATGGGCTTTTTAACTGCTGGTTATGCCAATAATATGTTAGTTAAGGTCACTAGTTAGTATAATAAATAACTCTAATACTACTACTAATAGTAATAGAAATAATATTAAATAAGAATAATGACTAGTTAGATGATAACCCTATACCTGAGTGTATAGCTAGAGCATGAGGTAATATAATACCATTACAATTAAGGGTGTTTTCTATGGTATAACTCTATATTATTTTATCAAATTATGCTGATTTTTTCCACTGATTATGTAATTTAAAACACAATATGTACTAATATCAAAGCATTCATAATGAGACATGTAGTGTTTCATGAAAGGCACACAGGAACCATGTAAGTACTCACGTGTGTATTTACATACAGAAAGAGAGAGAGATGGGGGAAATTGAGGTTTTTTTTTTTGTAACATGAGCATTTAAGTATATACCCACAACGGTAACTGATAGGGATATAATAAAGGTTTATAATACAAGATTTATTCATCAACAGAATGAATGCAAGATTTATTCAATTACACAGGTAGATACATGAGTAAGAATTCTATAAACTTGTACATATACTGTGTATAGTGATACAAAAGCATACTTCTTGTTTTCTAGAGAGATAACTTTTAATTATTGGAACTGTATATTATTCTATTATTCCAGAAAGCCATCTTCCTTTTTGTGTAAATACCATTTCTATTTTAAGCATGTAAGGACTACTTGGTGATTTTTACCAGCTATTTCTTCTTCCTAGGGGTAGCAGATGTACACAGAGAATCCGTCACTTAATTCCCTCTAATCACCCATTCCTTTCCTCCCTCTTCATTCTGTCCTTGGAAACTTCAGCATTCCCCAGTGTGCCCATAGCTGACCCTGGATACTGGCAGAAAGCAAACCTCCTCTTGAAAGCAGCAAGCTCCATATGGTTGCTTCAAGCATGGTGGGTGACCCTGCCAAGTCTCCTGCAAAGGGATTTTACAGAGCAGAGAAGCCAACGTGTCCCTTTAAATGTGAGTCGTTGAGCCAGAGAGAAGTTGACTTCCGGATGAAAGGCAGCTAAAGCACTTTGCAGGCTCTGATCTGAAACCTATAGGAAGTTTTGTACAATGGCGGCTCAATGCCAGGCATTAAAAATAAATGTAATCATCTGATGATTAGCTATAAAAATCTTCCTTCAAAAAAAAACCTGATAGAGCTGTCAGCTACAGTCGGCATGCATATGCATATTTGAGAAGAGCAAGATGGAGAATAACTGCGTGGCTGAGACCAGCACTGTGTCTGTGAGAGGTGACAGGGGCGATGACATAGCATATGAAGTCAATGGCGGAGTTGTTATTATTTATACATGAGTAAAGATTACAAATGCAAGCCCCAGCTCAGATCTCTCACCCCCTGGATCTGGGAAACCTGTCACTCAGTCTCCCGCGGTGTGTCTTCCTGTCTCAGAGCCATCGGACCACCTGCTGCCAAGACTCTCATCTACCGCATCGCCTGAAGGCCTCGATGATAACAGCATTGATTCCAATGTACATCTAATTACTTCTCATAATCTATTCATTTCACAATAGTGTGCTGAAACATCTGTCACATCATAAACTCTTTAGTAGCCTTATCAAACCACCAAAATACTCTCGGCTGCCAGTTGGCAGCTTCCTCGGTTTCCCGTTTATTAATGCGATGCAAACATTTCGGGTCCTTTCTGCAGCTTTAGATGAATTTCCCCAACGACCAGTGAGGCAGAACTGGACACACTGCAGGTGAAACGTCAGTGCATTATCTACTGAGGGACAAATCCGGATGCCATGCAAACATCAGTTAAAATAGCGACGTTTCCTTAGAGGACTCTCTCTCCAGGTGAAGCTCTTCCATTGATAACAGTAAGGCCCGGCTCCTTCACGGCTTCCCTGTGTCCTATTAACTGACTGAAATAAGCCTCTGGGACACTGTTGCCTTTTATTAGGAAATGACACAGGAAGTCATTTTACCTTCATGTATTTAAGTTTACCTTTGGAGAAGTGAGGCTCTTTCCCTTTTCCTCTTCTTTTAATTTTTGATCATGGCCCTTTCTCTTGTTCCCGCTTTTGTAAGACTGCTCTTTTACAGGAAATCTGTCTGATTAGAAAACAATACCACTAATTTGATAAAATCCATGCGCTGGACAAGGTGAAATACAGATCCATTATCATCCAAAAAATGAAGTCCATCTGCAGGTCCTGAATGCTGAGTGACACATTTCTACTTCCCGATCCGTAGCTGGTTGAATGTGTCTTTCTTTTGAGGAATACTCTCAGGGAGGGTTATTGATCATATGTGAGCGTGTTTGTGTGTGTTCACGACAGTTTGATAATTCTAATCACATACATAGCACAATATTTAAAAATTCTGGAGCCTATCTGCCTTCATAAATGATGAAATCCTTAAGGATAATGATTATGTCTTTTTCCTGTTTGTATCCCCGTCAACTTGCTGAGCACCTGGTACCCCAATGTCAAATAAACACAGTAGATTTTTCTAGTTCACTGAAGTGAACTGAAAAATTACAGACTTGGGAGCAAATTTGCATGTATTATGAAGTATAAGTCTCTGTATTCGATCTAATATAGTAATAAATGGTGCGTACATCCTAAGCCGTTCACAGGGCCAGCTCATGCAAACTGTACAACAGCTGTATTAGAGCATGGGACCCGGTAGGCAGAGATTACATGCCTTGCCCACTAATGGAGACAAGCAGTATACCCAGCAGTCTGGCTGAAATCCCAGTCCATAACTTGCAGGATGTGGCTTCATCCTCCTGTTTACAGATAGCCTCCACCTAGCCAGTCCCTGTTCTTCAACAAGTCCAGGAGAAATGCGTAGCTTCAGGACGGATCCCCAAACTGTCTTTGTGGGCTTTATGCAATGAACAAGTTGCTCCTTTTCACCGCATGGTATTTTGGCAAGTAAACTCAGCACTTCCTTGTGTTAGCATATTCTCTCACATCTGGAGAGGTAATTCAATGTTTTCCATGCATTCCAGGATCTGCTGGCGGAAATACCTTTTATATATCTATGACCAAGAAAAAAAAATCCTTCTAAGAAATAGTAGATTTAGAAACTGCTGTAGACAAGCTCCTGGCAATCCAGCGCCACACAAAAGTGCTTCTTGTAAGGCATTGGACAGCCGCGACATAAGCACTTGAGACCATTATTATCCTAGATTGGATTTAGTGCTAATGATCTAGAGAGTTGGTGTCACATTATGCAATCTCCTCTGACAGTCTCCTGAGTACCAAAGGGTCAGAGTGAGGGGAAAATCAACTGTTTGTTTTCCTCTATTGTCTCTCCATATGGATAGATGATAACTTCAGATATCAAAATACAGTCTCATGCACATTACAGGCTAGCTTTTAATTTTAGCACATTCCAACAAGATATACGGCTCTGTGAATAAGTTGATTTGTTTTAAAATGACAGCTGGAAGAACCTTGGCAGCAGAACTAAATAAAAGTGTACATTGAGGGTACAAAGGAGGACCATGGCAGTGAAGGATGGAGGATCTGTAGCGAATGGTGCTAACCTAGACTACCATCCGTCTGTGCTACAGGGAAGGGCTCAAGATGTCTGTGCAGAAGGCAAATTCTTGCCTGCACACTACAGGCTTCTTGGCGCTACAATACACCTGGGCATAAAACACAATTCTTTCTCTTAATAAGAGGATGCATGACTTGGAAAAACCAGCCCTATAAATCTAGCTCAATGAGAAAAAAACTATAAAATTTGCTTAAAATATGAACAGCTGAAGACAAACATTATCTAGTACTATTTCAGGCACCAAGGGGCCAAGCCACACTATCCCAGTATCTATCATCAATTCAAGAGGAAGAAAAACGATTCAAAGTCAATACAACATTCTTTTTCTTCACATTTAGAGCTAAAATTAAAATTAAATCTTGAGAGGCTTTGAATGTTCACTGAAATTCTTTTCTATTATTTCTTTTATTTTTGATATGATAATATAATTGCATTTCTCCCTTCCCTGTCCTCTCTCAAAACTCTCCTAGATATTCCTCCTTGCTCTTTTCTAAATTCATAACCTCTTTTTTTTCAACCTGACTGTCTACACATGAAATGGACCAGGACAACACCACCACACATGCCAAAGTGGAGTGGGGCAAATCCCAGGAGGCCTCAACTGTTGCAAAGAACTACAGGAAAGGAACACTGAGAGTGGGAGAAATAGTCTTTCCCGGGGAGGAGGAATACCAAATGAAATTTTTACCAGTGCATTTCACCAAAAGGGTCTACTTTTTAAGAATTTTAACTAACATAGCCATGAGATATGCAAAGTACTTAGGACTCAATTCAATGTTAGGCAATAATTACTTTCCAGCTCTAAGTTTTGAAGTAAGTGATGTAACAGAATATCACAGATGGAAGTCTAAAAGAAAATCTATTTGAGGATGAATAATTTCTGCCAAAAAAATGTTCTAGGAAGTAATTCTCTGTGGTCAAATAATCAGGCAGAGACAGGGAGCCAAGACTATTTGAAGGGCAAGTACAAACTGAGTGGACTCAGACAGAGGAAGTGTTACACAAGACGCTCCACCAGGAGCAAGGGACAAAGAGATGAAATTTGAAGATTAGGCAAAACGGAAATGAAGAGCCAAATAGAGGTAAATTATTCCTATTCCAGAGAACAACTACTTCTGACTCCTGTAACTCTCAAATCGATGTGTTGGCGAATCCAAAGAAGAGAATGGCAGAACATAGGCAATCTCCAGGCCTGCCTGAGAATTCTTGCCAATGCTATATGTGTAAACTCAAGGTGGTGGATTTGCCTGAAGGAATAGGAGAACGTAACATACAGAGGATTTCTAGAAGTCACTATCACTTAATTCTTAGCTCTCCTAATACATGCTCAAACCTCCTCTTTGAAGCTGAGCTGCATCAGGAGAACTTGATGTCTGTAGTATAGGCAGAAACGTTTTCCCTCTCACAGAAGTCTTTGGCTTACAAATGTTAGAAAAAATGAGAGACTACTACAATTCCCTAATACTTGCATAATAAACTTGTATTTACAGGCAAAAAAATATTTTAGAGTCTAGGTTCTCTAACATCCACAAGCATGTTTTCATAAATTACTACAACTCGTTCCACATGATCTCTCTAGATGTTAGTTCAATACAACTTGTTATGAACACACCGGTTATATAAAGACAGAGAAATTGAATCTGTGTTTTAAAAAAATGGTTTTTAAAACAACAACAAAATGGAGCATTCGTTGATGCTTGGTTTTTTTTTTTTTTTCAGAGTTGTTGTACTCTTGAATCTGCCAGCTGTAGAAACAATCTCTTGTTATCTGGACTTGTAAGAAAATTACCAAGGGAAAGGTTAGATGTCAGAGTCACTATACAGCAAGGCCAAAGCTTCAATGCTCAGTAGAAAGAAAGAGATACAACTAACATCATGTTTAATGGAGAAAGACCAGGTGCTTTCTTAAGTGTGGTGGAGCACACTGGTAAACTCAGAAGTTGAGAGATGGAGGCAGGGAAGGTCAGGAGTCCACACTTCACTAAGTGAACTCCAGGTAGCCTTGAAAATAGTATGAGATTCTGGCCCACCCCTAAAAGAAAGGAAACTTGATCTTGAGTTTAGGCTTTATGTGTAACTGTATCTGATTCCCTGAATTGCTTCATTAGATATATGTTTGAGAAAGCAACTTGAGCAAAACTACAAAGAGAATAATTGAAAATCATTAGTAAATATGATAGTTTTGGAGGATAAATCCTTTCTTTATTAAATGTATAGAAATAATAGGCAGTAGCATGTAAAAGTTAATCTTTATTGAGTATACAGATAGTTTAACTTGATTTTTCCTCTTCTGGGGGACAGACCCAAGAAGGAGCCCTTTGACATCATGCCATCATACTGTAAGGCCTCAGAAGCTGAGGTTATGCACCTGTGGAGATAAGAAAGCAATTGCTGCATTAATATGCCATTAAATCCATGACAAACATACACTTTAAGATGTCCAGGGCACCATCTCTAGCTAGAGAACCTGAGCAGGGGTTATAACTAGCTAGCAAGCCTGACAACAGGGGGTCATGAGAACAGCAGGTGGATTTCAAGGATGCTCAGTGCAATAAGTGTATCACTGCCCTGGTTGGACTCCTAAGAATCCTTGGAAAATATTGTTTTTCCCTACAGAGCTCTGGACTGATTGCTGCCTTCATATCCTTAGAGATTTAACATAAAAATCTACTTTTTGATAAAAGTATATGACCTAGTGTCATTAACTATGGCTACTCTTCCGTGTGGCAATCTCTAAGACTTGCTCGTCTGATACATCTGAAGCTTAGTGTCCTTTAACTAACACCTGGCAGTCTTCCTTTTCCGTGGGCTAGTCATTGTACTCGAAGAGGGTGGAGTTTATGCTAAGTGTTCCTATAGCAAACATTGGCTATAATGAATAAAGAATGGGAGGAAAGTTCAGGAAGTAACAGCTGTGTTTATGGCATATGGTGATTTCAAGGGTGCACACTTACCTATAAACTCAAGTAAATAGTACGTACAACTTCTGTGTGAGAAGACTACATCCCAAAAGTGTATTATCAAGTTAAATTATAAATATAGTTATCTTTTATTTTAGCTCTCTCATTCCAATGCAGAATTCAACAAAGATGAGAACACCTTTATCTTTATATGATAACAATCATATATTGCTTTGTGGAAATCACTCAGTTTTCATTAAATCCTCTTTGTATTTATATTTTAAAATATTTTTAGATAACATATTGCCGTATTTCTCCCTTCCCCTTCCTCCCTTCAACTTTTCCCATATCCTCTCTTTGCTCTCTTTCAAATTCTTGGCCTCTTTTTTCATTAATCATTATTGTTCACATATATGCACATGCATACATCTAGAGATCACTTCCATACCTCAGGCTCAGAGAACAAAGCAGAAGAGGGAATGGAAAGATCGGTAAGAGCCAAAGATCAGAGAGTGCTGTGAGATTGTGTTTCCTAACAGTGTCAAATTCTAAAGCCGTAAAGTATCAGCAATATGGCTACCCAAACACGAGCTGTACAAAGATGACAATGGACAAAATGTCAAAGCTTATGAGGCTTCGGCTCTGAACAAAGACCCACAGGCAACTAAGGAATGCTGAGAGCAGGAGACATAGTCTTCCCCAGGAAGGAGCACCCCAATTGCTGATTGAAACACTCGTACAAGTAACAGTATACAGAGTAAGCCTCTATTTTTGAGATAACGATTCCAGAAGATATGATTGCTGTTTGTTGGTAAAATTCAAAATCTCAGCACTAGTTTTTATTGTTTCCCTTCCCAAATCTTGGTTTCTGTACTCTATTTGTCCTGTCTTTGGCCATGTATATTGCTCTTAGGTGTCATCATTTTATTAGAACCAGAGAAAATGTTGCAATCTTGGGTCACACAAAATTTGACAGGAGAAGAAAGCAAGTTATTAAGATTTTACCATTCTGAAATAAAAACAACAAAATATAAAGAATAACTTTTGTCTAACAAGGGGACTGTTAAAATCATATATGATTTCTTTTAAAGTATTTCCAAAAATATAAAATATACTTAGCAAATGAAGTATTTTTAAACAAATAATAGTGCCACTAACACCTGATTTCTATTGCAAACTAGTGTGGATACTGGGATTAACAGTATGTGTCACCATTGCCTGGTCTGTAAGGCTGATCAGTGTGGTGGTTTTACTCTCTGAACTTCAGGCAAGCTTTATTTGTTAAAATACAAACGAAATATCACTACAGTGATCAGCCCAAATTCCTGTCCACCAACCAAATTCTGTCAAGAAAAATTTTAAAAACAAATTTTACAATCTTGTATGTATTAAAAAGCATATTTGATTGTAGTTAGAGTCTGCTTGTTTGTTTCCTGGACACTCAGATCAGAAATAATCACACAAAAACTATATTAATTGCAGTACTGTTTGGTCAATAGCTTATGTGTTTCTAGCTAACTCTTATATCTTAAATTAACTCATTTCTATTATTTTATATTTTACCACAAGGCTTATGGTTTACCAGCAAGGTTCTAGGGCATCTATCTGTCTCCTGTGACAGCTACATGGCATCCCATTGACTCCACCTTCATTCTCCCAGCATTCAGTTTAGTTTTTCTGCCTAGCTATATTCTGCTGATCCACTGGCTGAAACAGCTTTACTCATTAACCAATAAAAGCAACACATATACAGAAGAACTTCCCACACCATTTGATTAGTCCTTAATGTGTGCTGACCACTATTCTAGCCATTGAGGATAGTGGAGCTCTAGAGTGTTGGGAGGAAGCTAGGTTTAAATTGTTTAAATTTAATTGTTAATTGTTTAAATTGTTTAAATGCTAATGCAGCATTCAGGCTTACCTGATTTCCAGCTGATGTCACTGTCTTGGAAGGCTCTGTAAACTTTAGGATATGAGGTCTATAGGGAGAACATGGGTTGTTCTGAGGAGATATGAGTTAGGGACCAGACAGCCCTGGTTTCTAAACTCGCATGGTCTCTGCCTCTCTACATCTCTGCTTCTCTCAGTCTCTCACTGTCTCTGTCTCTCTTTATCTCTTCCTCTCTGTGTGCCTCTCTCTCTATTTTTGTCTCTCCATCTCTGTCTCTCTCAGTCTCTTTCTTTCTGCCTCTCTCCATCTCTGTCTCTCTCAATCTCTTTCTCTCTGCCTCTCTTTCTTTCTGCCTCTCTCCATCTCTGTCTCTCTCAATCTCTTCTCTCTGCTTCTCTCCATCTCTGCCTCTCCCTGAATCCCCCTGCCTACCCCTGCTGAAATAAACTTTCTTTCTTAAGTTGCTTCTTTCAGCTGCTTTATCACAACCAGAAAGGCCACTCATACAGATAATAGATTTATAGTATAATCACAATGGTTATTGTGTTATAAAACAAATTATGGATTAGAAAATAAAGTGTTGATTTGGGACTTATTCAAACACAGTCTCCTTATTTGAAAACTGTTCCCCAAAAACTCAAATCCAAACCTACATCAATTTTAGAAGATATGATTCTTATTTTGTGGATGAACCATCATGTGTGCATTTTCATGACTTCTCATTTTTGCTGTACTCTGCTGACTGTATCTGAGTTGAAAGAAAAGCGAAAGGTTACTGGATGCAGAAACTCCTCTAGGTGCTTTTGCATCATTCTTAGCTCAGCCTCTCACTGCTTCCTTTACAATGCACAGGATTTTTGCAATGGCTTCTTTGGTGGTGAAGGTCTGTGATCAGTGGACAACCGTCTGTAGTTCTTTCTTGTATTGTAACTTTAAATAATTACCTTGACATAATTTTTCTATGGAACTCAATGGAAGGAAAATTTTGCCACATCAAACTGGCACCACATATTCCTCTCCTAGTAGACTGTGTGGTGTGATTTCCCAGAGGCAAGGTCAGCAGTAACACTCGGGAACTGACATTTGCCTGTTTCTGCTGAGCTGTTTTCACAGGCTCCATGCCCTGTTTCCTGTATCTTCTTTCACCTCTGGACTCAGCAGGAATTCTACTACATCTGTCAGAGCCTCATCCTGTTGTTAATTCTAGAAGAGGATCGATTCTATGTTCTGACTATCATGAACCATACCTTACAGGATTTACTTTCTGAACTACCCAGAGGGATTCATGGGAAGCTCTTTTTCTCACTAATGCAGACTCAAAGCATGAATAGCATCACCGTGACAAACCCTTGAGCACTTCTCTTAAACGTGGTTTCTATTTCTAAAATACTGCGTAGATCATTATTTTGATATGTGGTGATTTATAACTTAGAGACACCAGGAGCAGAGCAATCATTCTCCTACCTTTTTTTAAAGGGCAATTGGTGTGGAAGGTCCTTCTATGTGCACTGGACACAGTCTGCCAAGGATCTCATGAACTTGTTCTTCATTCTTTAACCCATCAAAAATAATCTAGGTACTTGCATAATTTGATTAATAGTAAGATTGTCTACTATGCCTACCAATGGAAAAATACTTTAAAAAGAATGTAAATAAGCAAGGTACTCTCGGGTGCTCATGTGGAGTCTGGAAAAAAATATGTTCATGGAGAGGGAGTCTGGAGAAACTGACTAAAGTAAACCAGTCAGTCTGGTCAAGGGCATTAATATTTGAGAATAAGCCATGTTGTGGTTTAAAAATGAAATGTCCCTTCAAAATATTCGTATGTCAAAATGTTGCTATTTGGGAGAAGATTGGATTATGAGAGTGCTAACTTCATCAATGGATTGATCCAATGATTGGTTAAGTGGAATTCCAGAAGGCAGAATCTAAGTAGGAGAAAGTGTGTCACTGTGGCTGTGTTTCAAGGGTTTATCTTAACAATGTGCCCGCTCCCTCTCTCTTTCTCTCTCAGTCTTTCCATATGACTATGATGAGGTGAGAAGTATTTCTCTAATTTGCCCTCTTTCTCATGGTTTCACATTGATACAAGCCCATGGGTTGATGGGGCCAACCACCTGGATGGAAGCCATGAGCCCATACTAATCCTTTTCCCTTGAAGTTGATTTGCATATCACTTTATCACAGTGGTAGGACAAAGCAGCATCTATTTTGGCTTGTTTTAGTTCTAATCATTGCTTTACTTTTCAGTTAGAAAGTAATGAGTTTCATTGACAGTACGTTGCTCTTACTCGCCTCATTCCCCTGCTACACTCTGTCATGTTCCCACGCACCTCTTACTAGTCTCCATCCCTCAAGTTATTCTTCTGTTTTCATAATAGCTTTATTCCATTGATTTCTGTTTTCTTCCCCACCATTTAAGGACAGCTACTGACTTGCTCTTCATCTCCTTTTAATTTTCAGGTTTAATACAGACATGGACAGACAAACAGAGAGATGGACACACACATACATACACACAAATTTAAAATTCTGCATATGAGAAATACATGGTGTTTGCCTTTCTGAGTCTGTATTATTTTTGCTTAATCTAGTGATTTCTACCCACTTTCTTGTATGTATCATGACTTTGATTTTTCTTTATGGCTAAATATGTTTCCATTGTATACGTAAACCACATATTTTCATTCCTTTATTTATTGATGAAAACTGGGTAGTGTTTCAGCTCTTGCTTGAAAAGGAAGGCTACACAAGACTCACAGCAATCACAGTTGTACAGAAATTTAATGTAGTCAAAGAAAGCCTTTAATAAGAGGTAGGCTCATAGTGGGTGTGAAATAAATATGGGTTATTATATTATTATTATCTTTAATGGCTGAAGAATAATACTTTTTGATTTAATATTTTCAAGCACTTGGTATTTTTTTCCTACAACATTCCATTGAAAGGCATTTTTATTCCATTACTGTAATTGAATTTAAAAGTGAAACAGTGGTGTGTGATCAGGGAGTATAATACCAGAAGGTCAGCCAATAACCAGGGTGTGATTCATGGTTCTGCCCTAATTGGGGAATTACTCACTTGTGAAAGGCATCCTGTTCTGTGCCAAAGATTCAAGCTCAACATGCCTCATACCCTCTAGAGTCTTCCAATGGGGAGACAAAGAGAAATGAAATTAATCAATAGAAGATCAAGGAAGGACTAACTCTCTTGTGAGGTTCTTCCAACTTTGTTCCAGAATAGAGTTCACAATGAGGGGTGGGTGAAGGCCTACAGTGAGAAAGAATGGGGAGAACAAAATAAGAAAGTTTACATGAAGAAACCAAAACGTAAAAAGAACTTTGAATTATGTCTAATATGACAGGTCTGGGTTGGGCATGCTGGCCACAGTTGAGAGTTACAAAGATTAATGCCTTCACAAACTAATACAAATACTGATACTTTATTAGCAAAAGAGAATTCGAGTGTCACGTGGTGATACAGATGGGGGCAGCAACGCTAACAGATGAGAAACCGATGTAATACTTAATAAATCCCTGTTGTGCTGGATTGTAGAAGATGTTTTAATAAGATTAACTGTCTGATTTCAAAATGGGAAATGCTAGATTTATTAAAATTAGCATGCTTTCTTCAATATCAGCAAACAACGTTTGCATGCTAGTACGCCTTGG
>JAQHUG010000036.1:8078964-8099550 GCA_028555095.1 Dicrostonyx torquatus
AGCTCCTCCAAGTCCAGAGAACAATATTAGCTAAAAGTACCAGTAACATTTGTTTTTGTGGTTCTTTTTCATTGTTGTTGAGGTCTCTCGCTCCTGGGCAGCCTTAGTATACCTTTACTTGAATTTGCTTTTACAAATTCCCTTGTCCTCATTTTTTTTCTTTAAAAAGATACCAGGCTATGGACCAGGAGCCATTTCTTTTATCTCTTTAGATATCTTATCTCCAAATGCAGATACATTACAGGCAATGGGTTAAGATTTCAATACATCAGTGGGCAGAAGAAAGGCATAATAAAATCCACAATGCCCTGGCTCTCTATTTGTAATACTCCCAACTTAAGACCTGCAGTTATCCAATGAGAAGAATGCTTGTCCCACCTAACTGATGAGCTTAGCAGAGCCAGCACAACAGTTCCTCGGGTTTTCTATCTCTCAGCTGTAGTCTGAATCCACATCTGGATTTGACTTTCCTTGGCTGTTGCCTGTGAGTAACCAACAGCCACCACAATGAACAGTGACTTTGTGAGAGCACACGCTGTGCACCTTATTCCCATCTTGGCTGCTAGCCTTGACTTTGCTACAAGTGAACCTTAACACTGGTAACGCATGGCTTCGCTGTTGTTTCACACCCTTCTGTTGTGTGCCTGATTAACACTGGCCAGCTTCACAAACTCCCACGTGCGAGATCATGGAACCAGTGTGAAGAAAAATAGACACAAATGAAATAAAACAAATGAAAACCAACAACGGTTTTCTCATTTCCAGTCAATAAGGAGAAGCAAAATAAACTCGTGTCCTTTTCACACCTCACTTATGACTGGCAGCAGCAAGATTCATGTCCTCAGATGTCCACTTTGAGCATCCAGAGTTCTCCAGCTGTGGGTTGCAGCCCTGACTAATGCTGTGGGGCCCTAAGATGCGGTTCTTATGGAAAGGACTTTCATTAAGTGGACAGCAGGAGTGTCACAGGCAAGGCGCCGACACAGTACATTAATTTAGAGAGAAAAGGGTTTCTGTGTAACTTAACCAAACTGCACAGCTATTTCCACTTTACCTGAATAAAGTATTTTCATGTTTTATCACACTAGTTTGCAACTGCAGAAGCTTTGGCCCGGTTTTAAGAGTAGCTATGGACTGTCAGGGTGCATTATTTGAAATGAAGCCTGACAGCTCCGGGCTTGAAAGTAAAATACATTTTATTGTTTAAAAGCATTTCTCCATCACCTCACTTTCATCACCCACCCCAACAAACCCTACCTATCCCACCGTCACTCAGATGCTCACATCGTGAACATTCTACAATGATCTCATCCTCACCAAATAGGACAAACGTCCTCAAAAGGAGGTGTTCTTTTCTTAGTTTGAAAGGAACCAGAAGAGTAACGACTGAGTTAGGTTTTCATATACAAAGCAAATAGGTACAGAAAAGGCTCTTCTGCTACAGAATTGGAAGCAAAATAAACAAACAAATTCCTTCCAGATCAGTGTCTGGGAGCTGATGACTCCCCCAATCTGTGTAGGCCTCCAATCATAGGTCCCTGACTGGAGTAGCTTCGGGAGCTGCCATAAAGACGTTAGCCTGATGTCTCAGTTGAAGGAGGTTGGCAAGGTGAAGTCGTTCAACCTTTTTCTTGGGTCTTTAGAGTAATCTCTGGCCTTGTCCCAAATTTGAGTGCTGTTGGCTTGTCACAGAATGCTGTTTGACCAGAGAAAATTCTCCCTAGAATCTCTGAAATTACCTTGAGGTTCCACTCTGGGTATCCTTAATATTTTTAAGACATATTCTAGGAAATACCAATGTGGGTGTCTTTTGCCAGTGAATTCTCTGTTCCAGAAATCTGCAGCTACCTTTCTACCATCGTGTCACTGTTGCTGAAGAGATGCAGGATTCCATTCCAAGAGCGCACTGCAGGAAGGGAAGAACTGGGAGAAATTAACTCAGAGATGCAAACCTTTTGTTGCAACTGACGCTCTATAATGGAAGCCTCATCTCCCATGTATATTATCATCTGGCAAACTAGTTACACATTTAGTAAGGTTTTGTTGTATAAATTATAAATGAAATAAACAATTCTGTCACCATGGTGTGCAATGAATACACCACATGTTACATGTAAATACATTAGTCATTTGCCTTTTGTTTATGTGTCACCGGAATCCATTTGCTTTATGCTGTATTTCCTATTCCCTATGGGTTCCAGAGTCGTTTCAGCCCTACGCGTATTGGCCTTTAAAGAGGAACGATGTTGTTATTGTCCTCTTCCTGCCCAGTTTTAATAACACCTGCTTTTTGTGCCAGTTTCATTTACTGCTGCAAATTGTTAATTCAACAGAGAACCACAACAACAACAAAACAAAACAACAACAAAAGAACCCAACCACCCTGACAGTAAATGTGACTCCAGCAATGAGCTGCGTGATATATTGATACAATACAGAGAACATATTGAAGCAAATTTTATTTTCATTATTTTCCCCCAAATTAAATATAACCACAAAGCAAGTTTGCATATTCTGTACGTCTCCCTCCACTCAACCCAGACCCTTGGCTTTTAATGGGATAATTAGAACAAAACCAAGAGAATCAGCAACTCAGTCTTTCAAGTGGTGGCATTTTTATTTTAAGCAGAGTAGCATAGATGTATGAAGGATGCAAATTGTGCACTCTTTCGGTGGCTCTCCACAGCGTGACAGCTGTGGATGGAATCAAGACAAAAGCAGTGACTGCTCCAAGAAAATGATGGCTTGGGCATTTCCAGCCCAATCAATAATCTGGCATGTTCAGGTCAATCACTTCATGGCCGTATTTAGCTCAAGCCAGTCAAAGATTATTAGCGTGACACCCAGGGGCTCTCACTTGCTGCTGTGGATGGCAGGGAGTGCCCATGTGCAGAACCAAGTGTAGAGAGAACATTCATGATGATAGGACCACCACACAGACTTTAGAGAGAGTCCATACTTGTCAGGACTGAACTGATACCATAGAACTGTCTCCAAATTAAATGATTCTTCTAAAATTTACGCTAATATTGCTCTATATTTCATCCACTCCAAAACATTAAGGATTTGTCTTGAAACCGCTCCTGTACTTCTGGTCTTTGAATCTGGTGATAGAAAAAGGAAAAAGAATGTCTTATTCATGATGGTAGTTAGAACCACCTAGATGATTACCTAAGGGAGTTAATGTTCTAATCTTTGGACCATTGTATTTCCATTCTGACCTTACCCTGACTTATTACCAACACAATCCTGGAAAGATCTTTCCTGGATAGAAAAGACAGGCTGTAAATAATCATTACTTCAGATTAGTTATGGACTAATGGTATCATGATCTGATCAAAGAGATGGTTAAGAGTGAGGTCCAGAATGCATTGAAACTGGTCTAAATTACTAAAAGGGCAACAGAGGGAGCCAGGGAGAGCTATTTCTAGCTGCCATACCAGTTCCAACTCCGCAGCCTGTGGTAGGCATTCGGTTGCCCACCACGGCTCCCACATACGCACACTGATGGGCAACAGTCCGGAGAGCGGAGGGATCCACAGGAGTACATGGAAGAGGCTCTTGCTGTCAGATACTTCACCATCATGTTTTACTGTTTCTCCTGGATGGCATGCCACAGAGTATAATAAATCTCAGTTTGTTTATATTCTGAGTCTGTATTTGCACTTTGGTGATTATATTTGAATTCATGCAAGATCCCCTTTTTTAAGAACTCCAGCATAATCTTCTAATTAACCCTGTCCTGTTTGTCTGTTATTAATAGGCCGCTGTACAATGTATTCTGCTGCAAAACTCCACCAGGCATGACTAATTCAGATAATTAATTTGCTAGAACATTAACACCATCAAATGAGCCTGCTAAACCGGTAAATTTAAAGTAAATTAAACTTAATGTGCAGGTTATTGCAATTAAGTCTGCCTTGTCTTTCTGAGGGATTTCAACATCCTCAGTATTTAAGAGGCAATCATACTGCATGCAAGTGGGCGGGCTTTTTGGCTAATTAACACAAGAGTCTAATCTGCTTTTCAATTAGGATGGATGTTTATAATGCGCGGGTGACAGTGTTGCGATTCCGGGCGGCATAACAGGAGTGCACAGCATAATTATAGCTGAAAAGAGCGGCTCATGCCGGGCCTTTTTAGGGGTTAATGAGACATTGGCAGCTTCCAGCTGAGGAGATCGAGCCAGTTTAGTGTAGCTTCAAGAGGAAACCACCCATAGGGGTTTCCTTTGAAGTGTCAAAAGGTCCCCTTGTTCTGGGTGGCTTATGTTTCATTTGTCTGAGTGGCATATCAAAAATTGATGAGCTGCCAGCAGCAGTCCCTATGACATTAATTCACCAATTGTGTTTCTAATAGTTTCATCCTTAAATAAATTTGGATGATGAGAATGGTAGGGAGAGTCAAGGTTCTGAAAACAATGAGGGGAGCCAGGCCAGGGTGCGGGTTTTATGCAGTACAGACGAATGGAACAGTGGTAAATGTTAATGGCAGGCCAGGCCCGCTGGACCCCCGGGTTATTAGCTGGTGCGGGGACAATGACGCATTGTGCCGGGGCCCTCTATTGACAACAGTGGCTCAGACAGCAGTAAGGATGTGGCCTTCAGTGACACAAGGTTTAAACTCTAAAGGCTGGGGAGAAGAATCTCACACGAGTTTTCAGAAAAGAAAATGGGTCGGAAGCTGAGGTGAACGTCTCTTGCAAACCCTGGTAACAAAGTCAATGTGCTAGGGCTGAGGCTGAAAGGTAGTAGCCGGGTAAGCATGTGATAGGAACGCCACCCTTAAGCAAAGAAATAGCTATTGTTTTCCTTGTATCTAGAATAAACAGTAGCTCCAGGTGGCCCGGGGGCTCCATTTGAAGTTAAGTTGTTAAGTTAGGGAGACAGGCATGGAGGTCCTCCCCTGGTACATTTAGGGTCTAGTTTACCTAAAGGCAGGCCAAGTAACTATAGTTCTAGGACATCAAGATTCTCTGTTGTTATAGTCATAAAAAAAAAAAATCACAGATTGGGACTATTTTAAGGATAAAGACCTTACTTAACAAGCCTGCAAATTATCTGGGTGCAGAACATGGTTTGGAAGGATTGATGCTATTCTTTCAAAATGTTTAGGGGAGCACAAAAAAAAAAGGTGAAGACATCAAAAGCCTATGCAAAACTGAAGTTTCTCACCAATGCAGTATGATTTTCTTTAATAAACCCAAATTATGTATGGTGATTATAAAGGGAATTAGGGAAGTGGACTTTCCTGTATGTGCATAAGGCAAACTATTGCTGTGTAAAACACTGCTCTTGCAGAGACTTGAGTGAGGCAGTCGTGTAATGCCTTTGGCTGGCGAAATCACTGGTCTAATCATCTAAGTTAGTTAGACTCTCCTAAACTGCTAGTGTGATGGAGATAGACATATTCAGAGAAAGCTGTGGCACACTGCAATACATACTGCTAAATGGATTGCTGCTGTTGCTGCTGCGATTGTTACTATATGAGAAACGCTGTGCAATGAGCCAAGAAAGGGGAGAAAGAAAGCACGTGATAGAATGGTAGCAATAGATTTGAAAAGTGAGGCAGAATTAGTCTCTTTAAACTGAGTGTTAGGGGAAGCTCTTGCAAAGAAGCGACATTTGTACTGAAATCGAAATAGTGCTATAAAGTGTTAAGTAAGACATGACCTATTTCGTAGTTTCAAAGGATCGTTTTGTCTATAATCCTGAAACTAAAGTGGCTCGGGAGAGCACTGAAGACCAGCAACCGCAAACCATGGAGCCCCTCGTTCTTCCTTCGAACGTCCTCCTGAAGCCAGTACCTAGACTCTGCTTCTGGACTCAAACTATCGTATAGAAGTAGGTTGGACAAATATTACACAGGAAAGTCAACTTTGAGTAAATTACTTTACACTTAACTGTAGAGTTGAGACTCAGACATGTTAGTATGGATTTTGCATTTTAAAGGGAATTCCATGTTACTTGAAGTCAAAAGAAGGGATGTCTTTATATTTCTCCTTATAAACATCACATACAATTTTGTATTTAGAGCTGAAGATGTAAACTCTGAGGTTTCACCCTGTAATCGAATCCATGAGGTCATCCATTCTGTCTGCTGAAGGATACACATGAGGTGGTGGAGTTCCGCCATTAAGTTGCAGAAAACAAGAGACGTTGCCAAAGGAGAAAGATACTGGATGAACACAGAGGTCAGGGGACCACACATGGGTGTGAAGGAGAATAACACTGCAAACAAAGGCAAATGCTTCGAGAATAACACAGCACCCAACTGTGTCAAATGCTATAATGAGAGACTGAATAAGATGAAAAGACACAAATGTCTATTGGATTTAGCATCATGGAAGTCAATTGTGACCTTGACAAGAGTTGTGTTCATGATGTGAAGGGCCAGACGGAAGCCTGTTTGGGGGAAAGGATGGTTGATGAGGAAGTTGAGACAGTGTCATAAACCATCATGGGGGAATGGAAATAGAATGGTGGCTGGGAGGATAGAAGAATATGAAAGAATTTGGGACTGTGTTGGTGACTGTGTGCGTTTTTCAAAAAAACAGAAAATCACTGACAGAAGAAAAGTAAATATGGCAATAGGGAGCCTGAATACACAGGGGAGGAAATGTCCTTTGGTGGCAGCCAATGTCCTGCAAATTGAGGGAGAATCAGTATAAGAAGAGGCTGAGGAAGGGGCCAGGAAAGAGGAGACCCATAGTAGTTTTGAGGACCCAAAAGAACCAATAATAATGCTGTCCAATTCTTAGTTTTATTTTCAATGTGTTTTATAAGTTGATACATAATTAATGAAAGCAGAAAAATAAGGAAACACATGCTTGTGTTCCAAATAATGCAATGTTTCAGCCATGAAGGAAACAGGCACCTATTTCTCTATGAGTGAAAAATCCCATGATAACACTTAAAATCAGTGACACTCTATCTAGTCCTAGAGATCTGGATTCATTGTGTAATTAGACAGTGTATCTGTACTTGATCTTTGATGGAGAGTTGCCTGTGGGCTTGTGGCTTGTGCCTGCCTTGACCACCCTTGCCATGTTCTTGTGGGTCCTCAGTGGCTGTGTCTAAATGTGCCCAGATATTTGTTCCCATAAATCCTGAGCTCTCTTTCATCTTTATTAACTAGTGTGAGCACTGGAAAGAAGCTTTGTTCCTTTTTATGGACAAGCACACCAATTTATTATCCAAATGGTCATTCCTGAAAACATACATTCAGGTAACATGGTGCAGACTGACTGAGTTATACTTAGGGTCATATCTGTATATGAATGCAGCAACAATTACTGAGAGAAAAGGTCATGTATTTGAAAAAAAAGCAAGGAGGGGAATTATAGGATGACTTGGAGGGAAGAAACGGAAAGGAGAAATGATGTAATTATATTATATTCCCAAAACATAAAAAATAATACTGAAGAAAAGTTTAAAAGTAATAATTTTATGTTATTGGGAACTTCATATAAGAGCCCTGCATCTATATCAACCCTGCCTCTCTCTCTTCCCACTCCAATTATTTTCATGTCCTCCCCAAATTCGTGATTTCTTCTTCAATTATTGGTTTACATTTATACATACATGTACATATACATATGTAAATATTCATATATGTATACACATGTATGTATAACTTAGTGATCCATTTACCTCTGCTTGCATGTACATGTGACCCCGATGAGCTTTTGGAACTGAACAATATGCAAGATAGAGGCTGATTCTCCCAGTCTCGCCAGGCACTGGCCGTTTGTAGCTCCTCATCTACGCGTGCGTCTTCTGAGAGCTCCCACATCTTGGTTGGTAGGCCAACTGGTGGTATTGTCATGCAGATATTTTCCATTATTATATAATAAACTTTTCTTTGATAAGGGTTGAGAGCTACAGCTGTCTGTATTTAGGATACACTTGGAAATTATATTTGTTTGGGAACATGAAAGAAGTTTTTTTTTTCTCTCTCTCTCTCTCTCTCTCTTGGGTCTTTGACATTTCCAGCTATCCTCTCGTACTGTGTTAGCTTTAAGTTCAACAACACATCTGTGGTTATCCCCAAGATAGTAGTAGTGCCATTGTGGGTATCTTGATGATCTTGTCATTGCTGTGGTCCATAGATTGTATAGATTGGTAGATGAACGGACTGCTCCTCTCCCTTGCCGGTTTGCATAGCGCCTTCCAGTACTATGGGAGATAGTCCTCAAAGATGAGGCACCAGGTTAGTTCAGTCTTGATTCCTCAATGTCCTTTGTCCAAACCGTGTGTGTCTTCAGCACTAGGGTCTTCCTTCAAATTCTGGGAGGCATTCTGTACTGTTTTGGGAGTCTCTTAGACTTCCTCCACCAACAACTTTTTAACCCATTGTATATATTTACCACAGTTTTAAAATCCATTCATCCATTGATACACATGTAAGTTCCTTGTTATCATGAGCATGGAGTACAAGCATTTCTTCAACATACTGATTTTAGACATAGACTCATAATAAATTCAGACATAGACTCATAGCATCAATGTTTGATTGAATAAAAATCATGGTTTGTTTGGTCTTTGTTTTAAGGAACTGTACGCTATTTTTCAAATCGTCTGTACTGACTTAAAATAAATAACCACCAACAATGTTCAAGGAGTCCTTCTTCTCCAAATCCTCGTCAAAACTTATCTTCCATACTGACGATAGCCAACTAAACAGGACTCTGCTTCTGTTTGCATTGTAGCTTGTGTTTCATTGATCCATCACCTCTCACCTTTACCAGCTATACATCTGACAGAGGGCTAGAGTTTAGAAGTTACAAAAGGCTAAACATCAAGAAAACAAATAACCTTATTAAAATGGAACATAGAACTAAATAAAGAATCCAAAGCTCAAATAGCTGAGAAATTTTCTTAACATTCAACATCCCCATTCTTCAGGGAAATGCATATTAAAACTATTTGGATATTTTATCTTACCTCTTAGTCAGAATGGCTAAGATAAAAAAAGAAAAGAAATAATGCTGACATGGGAGTGGAGAAAAGGAAACATTTATTCACTGCTGGTAGGATTGCAAACTAATACAACCAATAGAGAAGTCAGTGTGGAAGTCTCTCGAAGAACATGATCCAGCTGTGTTACTCTTGAGCACAAACCTCATGAACTCTATGTCCTACTATAGAATACTTGCTCTTCTCTGTTCATTTCTGCTTTATTGACAGTAGACAAGAAATGGAAACAGCCTAGGTGTCCATAAAAAGACGATGGATAATGGATGGAGGATGTCAATTGTTTTACTTCATATCTGTTAGTTGTTTATGTCTTCCTTTTAGAAACATCCCTTTTGATCCTTTGTCCAACCTTTTCATATATACAATTTGCAAATATTTTCTTCAAATATGTATATTGTCTCTTCCCTATTTTCATTATTTACTGTATGGAAGTTTTTAGTTAAACCACCTACTTTTATTTCCACTGACTAAATAAAGAACCAGATGCGGTTTCCTGTGGTTTCCAGATGTGGTTTCCACTCACAGTTCCCTTTAACCCACAGAGTTTGTTGGCTGGCTGTTCGCTAGCACATACGTTACTCAGCATTTCTCAACTGATTGATAGCTAATCAACTGAAGTCATATCAGTTCAGACACTTTCCCAGGTATATGGCTAGATAGCAGTGAATATTCTATCTCATAACTTCTAACTTTAGATCCTAGATCTTTCTATTCTGTGCTATCATCAAGTAGATGAAAAATTTTTCTAATTTTTAAGCCTATTTAGTTAAGAATCCAGCAAAGTTCAAGAATGCTGTTTTCATAAACATAACGCAGTGTTCATTCACAGTCATTAGGAAGACTATAAAATGAAATAGTATAAAACCAAGAACCTGTATATTCTTATTCAGCCATGATTTCAATGCATTTTCAGCCCATGAGTCAATTAGCCTCGTATAGTGATGATACTGTCACAACTCTCAGTTTCAGAGGGTCAGTGATTACAACAATTGAATTTAACTCTTGCTCACATTGTATGGCCTGTAAGCAAAACATTATTCAGTTCCAAGCTCCAGATCAACATGAATATCATAACCACAGAAGCAGAAAGATGATAACCCGATGAGCCACCACCTCTTTGTGTTCCAGAATTATATTTTCTGCAGACTTCTGGGCATGTCACATCATTAGCTCCACAACATCTCTAAGCTCCTAAGCTGTAAATTTCAGGCTCCTATAGAAATGCATCTCCCATTCTTCTCTAGCACCACAACAACCACTTACCAAATCGTGTAATTATTCCTTCATCATATCTGACGTTAGTGTGTTCAGTAGTTTTGTTATTGTTGTATGTGAGACTAACTACCTCAGACAACATTTTAGAAACAGTCTTCCACTTTATAGAAGAAGTGCAATGCTTCAGAGAGACAAAAAGAGCATGGACCTTGGAGCTGTAACCTATGTTTCTCTTCTCTAGAGTTCCCTAATTGTCAGACCCACCTAATTTCTGCAAAATGGAGATGATAAAGGCCTTATCCCACAAGACTATGGTAGGAATTAAATGGCCGAAGTGTTAAAATTCTTTGGATGGAATAAAATCCTGTAGACCTGGTAGGAATTATCATTATTAATATTAATGTGAGCCAGGCAGTAATAACCTTGAAGCAATTAGCAGCTGTTAATACACTAAACTGGATTTGCTTGTCCTAATGAACTATAGACTGGCTTTATTTAAAGGGCAAAAGCAATTGTTCATTTACTCAGGCATCCATTAAGCACATATAATGTGGTAGATGCTGTGCTGGGTACAAAATAAAATAGCTTCTGTCCTCATGGATACTTGCAGCAACACATAAACATGAAACTATTATACAACAAAATAATCAAAGGACACTGAGAGATTTATAAGCAAAAAGGTTAGTTGAAACAGGCTGCATTAGGAATGATTTAGTTGAGCTAAATGTACTGGTGCTAAGTTGAGGTGGGAGGATTGAGTTTGAAGCCAGCATATACTACCTAGTAGTCTTGCTGTCTCAAAACAAATTAACAAAAAAAGGGTCTTTTAGTTGCGGTGGTAGAATTTGAGCCGCACAAGTGATCAAGGCTGCACTGTCCCCCAAGAAGAGAATGACTGAGGAGTGAAACATGGGGGATAGTTGGCTAGAGAGAACTGTACACTAGCTCTGTGACTTGTGCGATGACTTAGCCTCCCACTGCTGAGCTGTGGCAAGGAATCACAAAAGCCTTGCTTCTGAGGCTAGAGTTCGCAGGGACTCTTGCAGAGCTGGCTGCATTGAAGGCTCTCTTACTGCAAGGGTGCAGATGGACCACAGTATTAGGAGCGCCATGGAGCTCTCAGGTGATACTGGCAGTTGATTACAGCCTGTGTCTGAGATGCAGTCATGAATCTCGTTTTACAGAGCCCAGAACACACTAGTGCAGTGATTCTCAACCTTCCTAATTCTGTGACCCCTTAATACAGTTTCTCATGTTGTAGTGACCCCGACCATAAAATTTTCAATGCTATTTTATAATTATAACTGTGCTACTGTTATGAGCCATAATCTAATGTTAATATCTGTGTTTTCCAATGGTTTTAGGCAACCCCTGGGAAAGGGAAAGGGTAGTTTGACACCCCCCTCCCCCAAGGGGTCTCTATCCACAAGTTGAGAACTACTGCAATGGAGTCTGAAAAAAAAAGAAAAAAGAAAAGAAAAGACACCTCCCACCCTCTGCCCCCAACTCCTATTCAAATTCATGGCTTTTGGCTTCTTATTCTTTGATTAATATTGTCAGGAAACATTCTTATGTATGAAGTCATTCCCAACTCCATGAACAGTGTCAGGCCAACAGGAGGTATAAAAGTGTAAAGGTCTGCTCACCAGAGTTGCCTGGAATTTGAACCAAATTCCCCTATTTGTATATGTTTCTTAACTATAAAAGAATTGTGATTTTATTTTGTTCTCCTTTTTTGACTTTCTCTTTTATTTTATTTTATTTTGAGAAAGGGTTTCACATTAAGCCTAGGCTCTCCTAAAACTGATCATCCTACCTCAGCCTCCTAAATACTGACATTACAATGAGACATCATGCCCGTTTAAGTCGTGATGGAAATAAATGGATACTATAACATATATTTTCCATATAACAATTAACAGTATCTTTATTTAATGAACTGATTATTTCTTTAATTAATAACAATAATAATTACTTGAAGCTCTGGTTAGTCAAAGAGTTTTAAGAATTTTTTTTAAAAACAAAAGTCAAGAATTGCAGCATTTGTAAAGACTTTGCTCATCATTTTGGTCCAGGATTCAGGAGGTTTCCATAGGTCTCACAGCCACCTCAACATTCTGGAGCAGACACAGGCCAAAATCAGGGGTGGTTCACTAGGCTGTACAACCAGCTCCTCCTCCCATGGACTTTCCACAGCACATTCTCTGCTGCAAGACTCCAGTCAATCTTTAAAATCTGATGATTATCTATTGAGATGAAAGCAATTACACTATGATGATGAACGGCCTTCGAGGTGTATGTCCCTGCTCCTAGAATTGTTAAACTGGATTACTGAGATAGTAAATACATATACATACATGGGAAAGGGTGACACATGACCATGGCATTCGTGATGGCAATAGTAATAACATGAGTTTGAGAATATTTCATTTGTTTTCTGGAATGAAACTTTTAGAAATTAAAAGAGTGGTTTAAATGAGAGTTTGGGAATGGGATGAATGGGAGTAAGAGGGTACAGGAGGGACTGGAAGAAGAAAAGGGAAGAGGGATGTAATATGATTATACTTTAACTAAAAAATTTAAATTATTAAGGAACAAATACATCTCCAAACTTTGTTCATGTTTCAGTAATTTTGTTTTCTTTCTAAAACCTGTGGCACATGGATTCTTCTGGAACTCAAATGACCCTTCATCTAAGGCCACAAGTGCATGACTCATCTAATTGCAGGCTGAAGACGATTTGCTGAAGTTCTCATGAGTTCTGTTCTAAATGGTTGGCTCAGAGAGCAATTGCTGCCCCCAGAAAACTTTGAAAAATGTTCCAGTTAGAAATAACTTTGTCCATGTCAAATATTTTCTGTTTTTATATCCATCATTTTTATTCTGTAAGACACTCAGATGAAAAATTACATCTCTTTTGCTTGAGGGTTGAGGGTTCATTTGCCACGGTTTATTTCTCACCTGAACTCAGGAGCTCATGGTGACAGCAGGAGATGCTAAATTGGGAGTCACAGAAATTATACTGCCGAATCCTAACACCAACCAGCACTTCAAACACACACACACACACGAGAGAGAGAGAACAAAAGGAAGATCGGTGATTTTTCTCCAAAAAATGAAACTCATTATCTACAAATTATTGTTAATTATATGTTGAACTATAGAATCAATATCTCTTCAAGCCTTGGAAATAGACAAGCTGTCAAAAGTGTATTGACATCCTAAAGATTGGGTGGTATAAAGAAGTAACTTTCTGCAAAAGTGTGCAGCCTCTTGGAGGCCTCAGACAACTTCAAGAGAGTTGCAAATGCAAATGCAAAAAACAAACAAACAAAAGCAGCCCTCTGGTGGCAGGTGTGACTGCTCTGCCAGCAGATTCTAGCGGAGGAAACTCCGTTGACCTGGCAGGGCTAACTTTCCCACAGCTGCCTCATTTGTTAGCTCACCAAGTGCAAGGCTCCTCAACCTGTCAATAATCCTCGACATTATTCTACAATGCAGTTAGGTATCATAATAGCCATACCCAACTCCAGGTTGGAAGATCAAAAAATAAGGAAGGAAGTTCAAAAAGAGGATAAATTTAGGTAAGGAAAGTGACAATGTTTTGTTTGGTGTTTTTGATGACATTTGGAATACATTAAAATGGATACCAAGAAAATTATTATTAACTAATATATAATACCATAAAAGACGTTTTTTAGTTTTTATTTATTTTTACTTTGTGCACATTGGTATATAGCCATGGGTGTTGGGTCTCCCAGAACTGGAATTACAGACAGCTGTGAGCTGCCATGTGGGTGCTGGGAAATGAACCTGGGTCCTCTGGAAGAACAACCAGTGTTCTTAACCACTGAGACATCTCTCCATAAAAGACTTTTTAAAGGATAAAATAATAGAATTTCATTCTTCATTTACAGTTTTATTACATATTGATTCAGTTGTCTTTGGATTTGTTTGCCAGGAGATTTAGACTTTTTTCAATTGTCCTGTAATAATACCATGTAGGCATTTTATTTTAAATAAAAATAGTGTCCTAGTAGTGTAATTGAGGCTGACAAGAGTTTTGAACACTAAAGACATCTCTGCTACAATTCACTTTTCTAGATTGCCATTGGCTAGTCATTTTACATATGTTTACAGTTTATGTATGTTTACAGCTTCTTGCATACGTTAAAGGGTCTCCACACTCACAATGCACAGGGCACAGTCCCAACCATGTGAGTTGGCAATCTACTTGGATAAATAATAACAGTGCCTTTTTGAAATCTAGGAAATGTAAACTATCATAAAAATGATACTTGAGGGAGTGATGGATGGAGCTGAAGTGCTGTTATATACATCTCATCTGTAGAAAGCATATCCGAAAAACCAGGAACTTTGGGAACAGGCAAGAGTGAGCTAGAAGACCAGCTCAATTAGTGACTAGCTGTGTGATGTAGAGCAATGTACCTAACCTCTTGAGGCCTTGGTTTCCTTATCTGTGAGAATAAGTTAATAATACATAACTCATGGAGTTGCTGGGAGAATTGAGCCAGATAGTATTTATGAGGAATCTAGCATAGAGCCTGGCACACAGCAGGAACTCAGTAAATATTGGTTTCCCTTCTTCTTTACTGTGGGGGATTCTGGGACATCAAAGATTCAGGCCCTAACGTCTACAGTCCTGCAATCTAATTAGGAGGATAAGACCATTCCTCTGGAGATGAGATGCATTAGGTAAAAGTGAAAGTGACAACCGAGCATGCAATAGAGCCTCTGGAACCAAGGAAAAGAAGGCGGGGTAACACAGGATCAGGAGAAAGCAGGATAAACGAGGGTATGTGGGACTGCTGGAGGGAGAAAGAAAAGAAGTCCAGAGTGACTTTGCCAGCAGGAGCCATCTTGGAGTGAAGATGGGGACTGTGGAGCATGGCGACAACACCAGAGCAAGCATTAGAATTCTAGGATCAGAGAATGGGAGTAAAGAATTCATTTAGAAGATAAAGCAACGATACTGATATCTTGTCTGTGTCTTTTTCCCCAACTCAGCTATAACTTCCTGGACAAATAATCATTCCTCCATATTTCTGACCTAATTCAAGTAATATCTATTAAGGTGTCAGAAATAATTTGTTATCTGTGCTACTGAATGGCATAGTTGGTTCCATAATTTATATATTGATTGTTATTAAGACAAAATATTTTTATTTACCACATAAGTATCAGGCATAGTGATATCACTTAGGATCAGTTATTTAAATACATGCTTATCAATGAATTTTCAGTGATAATCTTGTATGATAGCCTACTATTTCTTCCCTTGGAAGTTCTACTCTGAATCGTGTGGTCAGGAGAATTTTTTAAAATAAAAAAATTGATTGATTGATTGATTGATTGATTGATTTTATATCCAGGCTGCAGTTTCCCCTCCCCGCTCTCCTCCCTGTCCCTTTCTCCCACTCTCCCTCTGTTTCCACCATCCAATCCACTACTGTATGTCTGTTCAGATAAGGTAGGTTTCCCAAGAGTGTCAACAAAACATGGCATATCAAGTTATAGTAAGACGAAGGACCTCCCCATGTATTAAGGTGGTGCAAGGCAACTCTGAATGAAGAGTAAGGTCCCAAAAGCCAGTAAAAGAATTGGAGACAGTCCCTGTTCTCACTTCTAGGAGTCCCACAAGAGGACCAAGCAATATAACTGTCACACATGTGCAGGGTGCCTAGGTCAGTCCCATGCAGGCTCCCTGGTTGTCAGTTCAGTCTCTGTGAGCCCCTATGAGCCAAGTTAGTAGATTCTGTGAGTTTCTCTTTTTATTATTTTATAAATAATACCATTCAAAATTTCTACTTCCTCCCCTCCTCCCACTTCCCTCCTGCTCCCCCCACTCACCTCTAGTCCTAAGAGAGGGCAGGGAACCTTGCCCTATGTGAAGTCCAAGGCCCGCCCCCCTCCATCCAGGCTTAGGAAGCTGTGCATCTAAATAGACTAGGATCCCAAAAAGCCAGTACATGCAGTAGAGACAAATCCCAGTGCCACTATCTTTGGCTTCTCAGTCTGCCTCAACTGTCAGCCACATTCAGAGGGTCCAATTTAATCCCAAACTCGTTCAGTCCCAGTCCAGCTGGATTTGGTGAGCTTCCATTAGATCAGGCACACTGTTTTTCTGTGAGTTTCTTGTGGTGTCCTTGACCCTTCAGGCTCCTACAATCCTTTCTCGTACTCTTCTGCAGGGTTCCCCAAGCTCCATCTGATATTTGGATGTGGGTCAATTGGTGGATGAAGCCTCTCTGATGACAGTGGGATTAGGCACCAATATATATGTACAGCAGAATTTCTTTTGGTGTCATTACATTGACATTATTTTCCCTCCAGCCATATTTAATTCTATCATAGGTGTCTGGGTCATCCAGCCTGTGGGTCCTAATGCTCCAGGCAATGTCAAGGGTAGGCTTACTCTCCTGGTATGGGTGTTAGACTAGACAGATTTTGGTTGGCTAATCCCTCAATCTCTAGGCCACCATTACCGCAGAATACCCCATAGACAGGATAGACTATAAGTCAAAGCTTATGTGGAGAGAATTTCTAATGCACTCAAAAAAGCAAAACTCCCCTGTTTTCCATAAACACTCAGGTCAAATGGCAATTTTTCTTAGAGATTTATAATGTATATAGTAGTCTCAAAATATATCCAGAGTAATTAATAAATATAAAAATAGTAAAACTTTATCTTGAAAATATCAAATGTCATTTTTTATGTTGTATATTATTTTCTCTATATATATTTAAAATTGTTAATTGAGGTAGTCAAAAGGAAGTCAGGAGATCCTCAAATGTTTTGCTACCTTGGGAACAAAATCAATTATAGCTTCCTCCAGTGCTTCTGGAGGCTACTTGTCACACAGCTGTAGCCTCCAGCTACAAACTAATTCACACGTCACTTAAAATGGATAGAGCAGTCACAGCCACTTCATAGAGTTATGTAAGAATTAGACAAGATTAATTACACATAGATTTCAACACAGAATCAAACACAATAAGCATTTATTAAAAGCAAATAAACAAGATTATTCAAAAAACAATGCACGTTTATTGCAAATTAGAATTTATATCTTCCTGATATATCAAAAAAGACCACATTTTTCTTTGTTAATGAGTTATGCAACCTTAAAAAATAACTCAACAAAGCTGTTTGAAATGCTTCACTGCCACTCACAAAAGTAGGCATGTAAAATCTAAAATAAATAAGAGTGATGCTTTGCCCTCTAGCATCTCAGAGTCAATTGGGAAATACCTGCAGAGAATCCAGAGAAATGAGCACTACATGAGAATTATAGTCAATGTAGTGTCTGAGTACAAGGGAGAGAGCAATTAATTCAGTATGGACAGTAAGGTGGCTATTTAATTGGGCCTCATTAAGACAATGAAATGGAAAAAATGAGCATTTTAGATACTGCTTGCAGCAAACTAAAGTGTTAAAAATGTACTTGGGAAAATTACAACTCTTGTTTGACTGATATATTTTTGGTTTCATTTTTGTTGTTGGTTGGTTGGTTGGCTAGCTGGTTTGTTAGTTGTTGATTGGTTGGTTTTGTTTGCTTTATTTGCTGTTTTGTGGTTACTTGTAAAAACCATGACTGATATTACTGGAAATGTTCATAATGAGTATGAAATGCATGTATTATAAACGGGGTTAGATATGTTAAAGAAATGTGGACTTTGGGAGCAATGAGTGGTAAGAGCACGTGGCATGAGGTCAACCCTTGCTAACCACGGGCACAGTCTTTTCCAGGAGACCCCTAGACCTTAATCATCTTGCATAATTGAAACCCATGTATACCTCTTGTTCAAAAACTCCAAATAGGTCTGTCACCAGACATTCTATGAGGGTGTTAGTCATTTTCTTGCCACTCTGACAAACTACCTGAAAGGAACCTGCCAGGAAGGAAAGGCTTGCTTTGTCTCATGATGTCATAGAGATTTCTATCCATCGTGGTGGATAGAAAAATAAGTACAGGTTTCATGGGAAAGGCCTAGAAAAGACAAATATTATTTACATGCAAACTCTAGTACCAAACATCATCACATGACTGTCTCTAGTGGAACTCAATAAGAAAGTGTGTCCAGAGACATAGCCATGAGAAAGAGAAAAATGGTATGATGGATAATAAATAAATAAATAGCCAGTCTCTGACACAGAGCATCTAGAGAAAGATGTCCAGAAAGTAGGTGGACTTCTAGAATTCAAGAGATAGCCTGATGGAAACAAGTATTCAGAAACCATTATTATGCTAATGTAATAACACCAATCATGTTCACTGTGTGCTGACTGATTACTGTGTCTGATAAGACTGGACAGTTTCAGATGCACCAGTTATATAAATCTAAATTGCTATTAACAAATGGACTGTAAGGCAGAAATGAAGTCTATAGTTTATTGGAAGCCAGGCTACTAAGAGTCAAGAAACCATCTCTGAATCAGTCCAAGACAACCTATCCTGAGAATATCTACTGTATCCATGAGATAATGCACATTGTGGGATAAGGATAGTAAACCAAAGGCTATTTCGCAGAGACAAGGTGTAAAAGTTGGTTACAATTGTGCTGGGCAGTGCTCGTCCATGCTCTCTGGGTCACAGTCCTTTGGAAAGAAGAGCAGCGTGACCATATGAGGATTCAGATGAATGAATTTGTGGGTTTCAGACCTATCTGTCTATCTATCTATCTATCTATCTATCTATCTATCTATCTATCTATCTATCATCCATCTACCTATATATCCTCTACCTCTATATGTTTGTATTGAATACCTGGCAAAAAAAAAAAAAACATATACTAGTGACTATGCCTTAAACTCCTTGTGAGGCTCTTTGGGGGTTGGTTTGTTTATTTTTGAGTTTTTGCTTTTATCACAAATATTTATTAAAGACCTACTACGAACACAACTATCAGTTGCTGAGATTGAGGCTCTCATTCATGCTTAAGAACAAGGACGCCTCATTGATGCACACTCCAAACAGACTCTTCCCTGCATGGCTTCTTGGACCATCCTTAGTTACTCCATACACCTTACAGTTGTTGTCTTTCACCACTGTCTGAAAACAGCATGCCGCTTTAGTGAGAAGGGGATAATGTCAAATACAAACTCTACTGGGGTCGGCACTAATCCGGCTGGGTACTGCTGTGTCATACTGTGCTCATGGTATCTCGGCCTAAAGGACTTCATATTCGCACTAACTGGGAACGGGCAGTTGGTATTTATATATAGCGTGCTCCCCAGGGAAGACCCATGGGCATGCAAGGTTTCCCAGTGCTCTATGAATGCTGACCGTGTGGTGTGTTTTTATAGAAATATATTCTAATGTACACTTCAAGCTTGGCATAACCCATCCATGTATTCCATTTAAAA
Organism: Dicrostonyx torquatus; assembly: GCA_028555095.1. Classification (NCBI taxonomy): domain Eukaryota; kingdom Metazoa; phylum Chordata; class Mammalia; order Rodentia; family Cricetidae; genus Dicrostonyx; species Dicrostonyx torquatus. The sequence continues at coordinate 8,098,546 of JAQHUG010000036.1, forward strand.
TAAAACACAGGAAAGATGTTTCCAAAGAGGCTTCAATTTGGGCCACTCTCCATAAATCTCCTCTGATTTCTTTGCTTTCTGTTTTCAAAAGGAAAAAAAAAGCTATTGGAGTGTCAGCATGCTGGAGTTTTTGTTGGTTATTTACGGTGTAAAATCAGCATCACTAAATAAAGCAACTGCCAAGTAAATATGTTCTACTTACAGACTCAGATCTCTCTCTGTGACTGAAGTCTTAGATGTAATTAGGGAATTTCCAAATGCTGTATCTTTGAAATCTTCCAACAACAAGAAGAAGAAAGCCTCACTGTATCTGGGACTTGTGAAATGTTAGCTTTGGATGTAAAAGAAGCTGCCCATTCTGAAGCTGAACTTAAATAAATTACAACAGTATTCCGTCTTTCCTAACAACGTTGTGGGAGAACGTTCCTCTGCTAAAGCCTTTGCGTGGCAAGAGAGAGAAGGATTTTCCACTGCTATGAGGTCCTTCTGAAAGATTAAATACACACTGCGTGAATTCTTAAGACACTGCATTGCTTTCAAAATCAAAACCTGACATGAAAATGGTTAGTGCAAATGTTTCATATGTGAATGAAGAGGACGTGTAGGTTCAGGAGGTATTATCTCAGCCACAAGGTACTTCAATAAAGATCTAACAGGAGGCTTAGTGGGCATGCATATTTTCTATCTATCTCTAAGGAAGAAATTGGGGTGAAAACATTGTAACAAAGGAAGCTTCTCTGTGCTGCTCCAGGATAGAAGATTCTTATTGTTTCTGCACACCCGTGAACAGGGGCTTCTTTATTCATTCTTCCCCCATCCATCTAAAATTACAAAAGGAAAAATTGGGAGCATTTTCTAATAGCACAAAATGGATAGTCGTGACTTGGAAAACTGAAGATAGTAAACATATTCCTTGCCATGCTTAGTAGGCCTATGTCTCTCTCTCTCTCTCTCTCTCTCTCTCTCTCTCTCTCTCTATATATATATATATATATATATATATAT
>JAQHUG010000036.1:8125056-8149660 GCA_028555095.1 Dicrostonyx torquatus
AAATAACCACTCAGAGGCTTAATATTAACTACAAACTGTCTGGCCTATTAGCTCAGGCTTATTACTAACTAGATCTTATAACTAAATTAACCCATTTCTTTTAGTCTATATTTTACCACAATGCTCATGGCTTGTTACCTTATATTTTGCTTCCTTGCCAACAGCTGGTGTCTCCCTGACTCTGCCCTTCTCTCTGTATCCCTGCTTGGATTTCCCACCTGGCTGTATTTTGCCTGGCTATTGACCGAATCACTTCTTTATTAACACAATGATAACAAAACATATCCACAGCATACAAAGGGGTTATCCCACAGCACTTTCCAGATTTGCTGAGAGTGCTAGCAGGCAGCTTTCCTTCCAACAGTTACAATTTTGGCAGCAGTATTTCTGACCATAAACTCTGCTCACAGAAATTTCAGTCCTAGCATCAGTCAGCGCCTCACTGCACAGCTGTTCCCTATATTACTCTAATACTGTTCTTAGTGTCTAGCAAGTACATTTAAAGAAGTTCATTGCTCTCAGTCGTAAAGCTATATTAGTTATTGCTCTCCTCTACATAGATTTCAGGTTTGTGTTTTAAGCTCTGATTTAAGAGATGAAGGAAAACAAAGAAATATAATAAGTCGTTTCTGCTTTTAAAATCTCTGACCATCCAATTAAGTAGATAAAACGTATTTAAAGGAGTAGGAGTCATGGAAATATAGCTCTGGTACCAGGACAATGTGAAACACTATTTATTCTCTAAGTGTTAGCCCTCCTGCGAGTTAGAAGATTGCACTGCAGAAATGACAGTGAACGATACATAACAAACGAGATCTTTCGTTGATTCTTTGCTTAGACTACCAATAATAAATGTTTTCATGTACATTTCAATAAACTAATAATGACAACAAAAGAACCGAAATAGTCTGGTCTAAGTATAAATTGAGAATGGGACTTAGAACCAGATATCCCCAGAAAGCACCATGCTCTCAATTGATAATGTCCCCTTCATGAAGGAGCATGGTTGAGACTCCAGCTGGTCTGCTTGTTGCATTTTCCTTCTAGCCACCAACTTTGATCATAAAATAACCACATGCAAAGATAAACGATAAAAGACTACCAGAGATACTTGAAGACGCCGCATTTTTAAAAGGAAAATACATAAAATTACAACTGTAAGTTCAGAGAAGATCACTTTGAGCTAATTTACAGTCCTGGGCTTCATGGAAGAGGTGCTCTGATGGATAAGAGGACAAGAAAACAGTGATTTTTTTTTCCGATGACAGCTTCAAAGAAGTATGCGAAGATATTGAGCTTGAATTAAAAAGATTTGCTTAAAGAACGGTAACAACTGCTCAAACTCATTGGAGCTTCTGATTGCCAAGAATACTTGAACTCCCAATATAAGCACAATCCTCACAGTCATCCAATAAGATGGACACTAAATGGGAAAGTGAGTCTCAAAAAGCTGGTATTTACACAAGCAGGAATGAATGGTTTTTCCCTCTCCTCTGCCTGATGTCGGGGAGAAGTACCATGAAAGTTAGGCTGCTGTCACACTGTGGCTTGTATATGTCAGTCAAAAATGGGGCTCTGTTGGGGTCAGAATGTACACGATCATGATTTCCTAACGAGGGGACTCTCTGAGCAAGGAAGAGCTAACGATGTTGTGTGGAAAGTGAACCAGGGTGCACAAAGGAAGCCTTTGGATGACTTTGTTTCTGTCGTACTGGCATTGTTTTAATAGGATGCGTGCACTAAGATTAGGAGTTGCTGTGAATTAAATTTAATTCACAGTAATATTATCCATCACAGATTACCAAACACATGGCTACTGCATTGCTCTAACAGAATCAAAGAAGGCCCACACTGCTCACTGTTGGTCTTCCTTTAGCAGAAGCTCAAATGCAGGAGCACTTCAACAGTCATTGACGGTCAGAAGGCTCTGAGCTCTACTGCGTATATACTCCGTAGTTTCAGTCAGCTCTAGTCTTTGCTCTGTGTGCCTACTCAATGTTTTTAAATGAAACAAAGTTTTAGCATATTCTAGGTCTTTATGAGTTTGAATCTACTTTTTATGGGTAATAATTATAGGGGAAGGTAGAAGCTCTGTATGAAAATTAGCCAGTAATTTGTAGGTGGATTGTCAGACACCTAAATAGTTTTGTATGTTGATGCATTAGCTTGGTCAGAAATGAGGAAATTACAGTCTGTGTACATTCATCTGATTCTAAAACTCACATCCTTTCATGCCTTGTTATACATAACAACTTTTAGGAAGGGTATAACTAGTTCAAGCTTTAGAAGGCATGTGTGTGCAGACTCACGCACAGGCACACACATGTCCAAAATGCTAAGGAGGATGAATACAGAATTGCTAAGCGTGTCGTTCAAGAATGATGCGATTAGCACAGAAAAAGAGAACAAGCATATATGAAAATTTAAACTATACCCTGACGAGAGCCCAAGAAGTGGAGTATGAGGAGTGGACCTGCTTTTCATCCCACCCGGCTAGCTTAGCCCCTGAAATAACCACACGGAAATTGTATTAATTAAATTACTGCTTGGCCCATTATATCTACTCTCTTTTTGGCCAACTCTCACATTCTGATCTAACCCATTTCCGTTAATCCGTCTATCACCACGAGGTCGTGGCTTACTGGGAAAGATCCTAACCAGCGGCAGTGGCAGTCTCAGGCAGGAGTTTTATGGCATCTGCCACACTTCCTTCTTTCTTCCAGCATTTAGTTTGGTCTATTTCTCCTACCTGAGTTCTGCCCTATCAACTAGGCCAAGGCAGTTTGTTTAATAACCAATGAAAGCAACACAAATACAGAAGGACCTCCTACATCAAAGAAGGGCTGAGGAATAAAGAGGTACAGTTAGTTAGAAGAAAGCAGAGAGAGATGGGGGCAGAGGAGTAAAGGGAGCCCATGCATGCTAATGTTTCTAGAAAGGAAGAAGGGTAAAGCCCTTGAGGATGCCAGGGGGCTGTCTTCAACTGGATGGCAAAGTTTCCTATCTTTTAAGCAAGTTCTTTTAAGCTATTTTGAGCTTTCCTCATATCAAATAATAAATTTGTGGTAGGTATTTATATATAGTATATAGTATTCTTATATAACATCTCCCTTGAATTGGTTCATAGCCATTTTAATATAAATAATAATTTTAATTATTATGTATGCTTTTTAATTTTTAATTATTATAATAATTTTTAATTATTATGTATACTTTTGCCTGCCAAGCTGTGTAAGTTCATTATAGTACAGTGAATTTTTTGATTTTTTTTATTTGAACTTTTTGATATTTTTTTGATTTGAACTTTTTGATTTTTTTATTTTAAAAAAGTAAAAGCATTAATATTCTATCACTAAATTTATTCTACCTTGAGGAAAAGGTTTACAAAAATTCTTCATTTCCTAGGTAATAAAGGGCAGCACTGAGCTGGATCCCTTGATACCAGGAAAGCTTTTTGCAAGATTAAATGGGATTATCATCAATAGGCCCACAGGGTGTTTGGATTTGAATTAAATATAGAAACCTTATTAACAAAATTTACATTCCTCCCTTAACCTTAATCTAATTTTGCTGGCCTTTAATATACAGCAGTTCCGCAGACGGGCACATGGCTTGCCGCCCTTGTATTCCAGTCTGATCAGTAGTCACTGGTCAGTGTGGAGGAAAACAGACGTGGGAATTTTAAGCTGATCATTGTGTTTGCTTTTTTTGTAATACAAATCAACATTTTATTCATGAAAATATTAAATTTTATATGACTAACAAAATGTTTTATTCTGGTACAACTTATCTGAAATGGAAAGGTTTCTTCTGTTCTGTTCCCTGTAATTATTGTTCTTCAGCTCGCGTTCTATGCTCCATCTCCCTCAAGACCAAAGACAGCAACTTCATTGCCTAAAAGGAACAATTTAGCTGAACCCTCTACAGACAAGGAATTAATGCCAAGGAACTACATGAATGATGATAAGTCTATGCCCCGGCATTGGCAATGGGCTCTGTCAGCAAGGCAGAGGAACTTTCTCCCACAGGAAACCAACTGGAGGGGTCAGGACAGAGGGGGTGGGACCCCAGGGTGAAATATAGGAAAAAACTATTTTCAGACATTTTCGGTGATCAATACCTAAATCATCATCAGAAACCCTTCACTTTCATTAAGTAGCTAAGAAAATCAAATAGTTGAAAGAAGGTGGGGAAGCAGGCCAGGTTATCAAGCTGTTAAATTCACTCTGCTGTGTTTAGTCCTTCCGAGCAATACATTGACACTGAGAGTCTCCAAGTTAATGAAAAATGCAGTCAAATAACATTGTTATAGAGTCTAATTCATATAAAGCATTCATGTACAGAATTTTGCATTTCAAAAGTTCCTACAGTAGTACTTACCCAAGATCTTGTGAAGTTGAATGGAAGACAATGTATCCTTGACTTACTCCTTCTCTAAGCAAGAGGATAATCTTTTGTTCTCTGATATTACTTTGTGGTAAGCACAGACATTGTACCCCCTTTTCTGTCTTGACTGTACTAAACTTCAGGTTCACATGTGCTTTCCCAAACAAGCCAGTCTGCCCGGTGCACAAATACCACTTGATGCAAAACTACCACTTGCCTAAACTTCTTGGAGAGAATAGCCAGTAATGTCTGCTACAGGTGGAGTAGCTTTTGTGATTATATTAATAACTATTATTATTAAAGTCAGAGAGCCTAAGAATTCTAAGAAGAGGGGTCTGCCATTCCAGCTTTCCAGCAAATATGCTAACACAGAAAATCTAACGTCAAAGGAAATTTGCTTCAACAAGTTGCTAAGGCAAATCCAGAGTGTTATAATAATATGTTACGATTCTGGCCAAAAGACGTATGATGCATGATATAAATGCAAGTCATACTTCGAACTTGAAATGGTCTAGCGATATGGTGTAAAAATGTAGAAACAAAATAGATTTTAGTTGGATTTTTTTTCCAATTTAACATTTGTATTGATTCTTAGTGTATACCACATCATGCATCTTGATCCAACTCATCTCCCTGTCCCTTCCCATCTGCCTTCTACTCTTACAACCCTTCCCTCAACACACCTCAGGATAGAAGAAAATAAAACTTAAAAGAAAAAGAATCTCGTCGTGGAATCTCTGTCGTGTGACACAGTGAGTTATCCTCACCGTCACATGGCAGACCAGGACAGACTGACCTGCATCATGCCATGCTGCCCAAGGAAGGTCTGCTCTCCTGATCGCTGCTGCAGGTGAGGGGCAAGGCCAGTTCTCCTACTCTCATGACCCAGGAGCCTGCTCTCCCGCCTGCTGCAGGTGGTGGGAAGCAAGCAGGGGAGCATCTCTCTCCCATGCACACAGTTGCATGACAAATGAGTAGTGGGACTAGCTCTCCCACATTCACACACCCTTGGGGCCGGCTCACCCTCACAAATGCCAGCTGTGTCAACTCTACTGTGTTGCCCAGGCCAGGTGCAGGGCCTGCTCTCCTTAGTGCTGCAGCTGGGGAAGGGCTGGGTCCACTCTCCCACCTGCTTCAGATGGTGAGGGGTGAAGTGGGGAGGGCATCTTTCCTTTGTCCATACCACTGCATGTTAGCCTAGGGGGGGTAGGACCAGCTCTCCCGCTTTCACACCCATAGGGACAACTCAGCAGCACCTGTGCTAACACAGTCAGCTATCAAGCTGCTCAGGGAGGTACAGGGATCCGCTGTCTCCAGTGCTTCGGGGGCTAGGGGGTGGGACCAGCACTGCCAGTGAAGGGTGGATCCAACTCTACGCAGTCCTATCCTCTTAGCCTTCAGTGGTAACAGCAGCCACAGACATCCGCATGGACCTCAGCTGCAGCATGGTCATGGGCAGAGATGTGGCCCTTGGCAGCAGCCCTGGCCAGATTAACCATGGGTCTGTAACCTCAGCCCGCTCTCATTGCTTAAACTCCTTTAGATCTGCCTCTCTCCAGAGGACATGGACCATTCTGTCTCTCTCTGCCTTTCATACCCTACCATATATTTGCTCACCGTGATAATATCCATCTGACTGGCACCTTGTGGTGTCCTGCAGGCCCGTGTTTCCTCCTTCGGATCCAAGGTGGAGAGCTCAGGACCTGCATGTGGGTCTTTGTCTGTCACTGAGTCTTACAGGTACTGAGCAGATTCCTGTCTCTTCTGGAATTTTAGTTGTTTTTATTGTTTGAGAATTTCTATCTACTGGAGCAGGGATAGCCTCTCCCTACCGCAGCACTGAAGAAAACTGACTCTCCCCACCCTACCCCACCCCAAGCCATCAGTTGCCAATCACTCCGAAGCTAAGGATAGGACTTTGTGACACTCCCCCTCTCCTATTTATGCTGACTTGATCTATCACAGGTCTGATGAATGCTACAGCAGCCATGGCGAGTTTATACGTACAACTGCCTTGTAGCGTCATGGTAAACACTGCTCTGTGTCCGTCATTCACAACTCAGGCTCTAATCTTTCTGCTCCCTATTCTCAAAGATGGCTTTGGGAGGCCTGTGTGATATATGTATGTCCTGTTTAGGGCTGTCTGTACTTCTCTGCCCCTTGACTAGATGTGGATTCCTGTGTTAACTGCCATCTACTGCAAAAAGAAGCTTCTTTGATGAAGGGATGAGATGTACTCATCCGTGGTTATAAAGGGAAGAGCTTAAGAAATGCTATGCACATTTATCAGAATAATGGGTTCTCCCCTAGCGCCTATGACCTATGCAGCCACGGTTTCTTAGTCCCATTAACTATCCAAGGCTGGAGTTCTGTCTTGTATAACAAGACTCTAATGCATTCAGAAAGTGTTTAGTTACTCCCATATCTCCCATGCCACTAATACGTGTCTTCCAATCCACTCACTATTACAGCACACATAGTTCACAGGTAGGCACAATGGATGATCTACACCCCCAGTAGCTTACATGGCACGCCTAGCTTCATCCAGGAGGGATGAAGATTCCAGGTCAATGCCAGTCTTCACTGTCTGACTCGAGTATTTGGTGTGTTCCACAATGGGGTCTTACATGAAGTAACAGAAGGCAATCAAGATCAATGGTACTAGCCTGTAATGTGCTGGGGTCTACGGCCATTGTTGAAAGTTGGTATTAATGTGTTGGGGTTAACCTAGCACTTTATATCTAGAAATATTTGTTTTATGAAGGTGGGTACACCCAAGTTTGGCACATAGACATTGAAAATTGTGATGTCATCTTGATGTATTTTTCCTTTCATCCATACGAAGCAACCTTTTTTATACATTCTGATTAGTTTTGATATGAACCTTATTTTGTTAGACTTTTATCAGATAGGAGCATAGCAACTCCAGGCTCCCTTTGTTCGCAGTCTCCTTGCCCGCCTTTCCACTTCCAGGCAGCCCCTAGTTTTAAGTTCTGTCTGCTAGTCTGCGTTGTTTGATTTGGGAGTGGAAGTCACTGATTTCGAAGTTAGTACTAAAGGATGTATATTGATTCCTGTCATTTTATTGATTTTATGGCTTCTCTTAGTCTTCCTTTGTTTAATCACTGACCTAATATTGTTATTTTTCACTGTTTCCTCTTGGATGTTCTTAACCCTTTCTTCAGTTGAAGTCTTTCTTTTATCTTTTATAGGGCTAGCTTGGGGCCATTTTACAGTTCAGAGTGGCCTCAAATGCAGGGTAATCATCAGTATAGTACTAGGATTAAAAGCATGAGTCACCATGCTTGGCTTGCTGGCTACAATCTTCCCATCTGTGAAGAGAAAATAAAAAGCATAATTTACAGTATAATTCCCAGAACACATGGTTCAGAGTCTCTAAGAAAATTCAAACTAGTCATTCCAAGGAAAATAAGCCCCTCTAGTTTTACAACTCTGCACTCTCACAGGCCAAATTTTGGATATAGAATAGTGAAAAGTATCTGTGTTTTGCTGTAATAACTTGAAGTAGGATGATTCTACTTTGTAACATTGTAGAAACTGGGATATTTGTTATTGTTATTCAATCATATAATACTTTCAAATGATAACTATGATTAAACACATTTCATTACACAATGACTTAGAGCTTGAAAAACAATCAGGCTAAGATTAACCTAAGAAAAATTATACTGGCCATATTGTCTTACTCTCCCATACTCTTTCTCTTCTTCAAATAATTAAACAGTTGGTCAGCTTTTTTTATTGCATATCTAAAATAATGAGACTCTCAACCAACTAGAAAATTGGCAACAATTCTGTGGAATTACAATTAAATCTTTAGAGTATAAAATGACAAAAATATCCACTAAGAGCTTTGCTTAAAGAACACTGCATTTTTAATCAGCAAGGAATAAATATATTAAAACTTTAATTTAAATGTAATTAACCCATCGTACAACAAACTCAACAACACAATTGTAAGTACCTTGAATATCCTTCTACCGAGAATCAGGAATGAATGTAGCTTACTCTTCAGTAGGGGTAATAAAACTTAATTATAAATATGCTAAAATTTTTCTGTCATCTTACTTATTGTCTTGGAAAATATCATTAATAGTAATATGTTTAAATTTCCACATAAACTGCATAAAGCACTTACTTCTTCAATGAGCCAATGGAAAGAAGAATAAAACAAGGTGACGAGGTCACTGTCTCAGATTGGGGCAGTACTGGCTGTTTATATGGAAGGCTTTGGTATAAGTAATCTTCCCAATCAGTCAAGAGGGACAATTTTAGTATTTTAGTAGAGCCTAAGAGCCTCGGCGTGAGGCTGGTTTGCAAACCCTGTTCCTCCTCACATTCTAAATACACACAATAGAATATGGATTAATACACCGATCTCAGGCAGAAGTGGGCTGGACAAGGCGAGCAGAGTCATAAACACTTCGGTTGTTTAAAAGGGCTACTGATATACTATGGCTGCTAAATTCTCCAGAAGCCACAGCTAAAATACCAACAGTCCCTAAAGGCTAAACAAATGACTGAAGATGGAGCTATTGATTTCCACAGAAATATTCCTATGACAGCGCTCTAATAGCTAATAGCTCAGCACCTGTGTAATGGAAAGCGCTTTAGTTCTTCCTAAAGTGGGAGAGAGAACATCCCGGACATGTGAAGACACGTGCAAGCTATTGTCATATTGTGAAACACGAACTGGGCAGACAGAAGAACCATTCAGACCTTATACTTTCCTTAATGGTGCTCTTGTTTCTTTTGAAATGATGAAAATTGTAATCAACTACTTTGAAATCCAATGTGGAGTTTTAATTACAGACCTTCCCCTTTTAATAACAAAACACAGTCATGCATTGAAATCTTTCTATAACACACACGGGATGCAAAGACAGCAAGTCATACACATAGGAAAGCTGCCACTCATTCTGAGTACATTGTATTTTTCTCAAATAAGAGGAATCCATGCAACTGCATTTCTGTGACACACAGACATCTAGCTTTTCTGTAGATGTTAATGGTCTAATAATGGATTTTGCCAACCATTAGGAACTACACCCTAGCTAGGGAACCATAACTTTTACTGTGGTCCATTATCTGACCATTAGAGGCCACAAGTGTCCTCTGCACTGCGTATCATTTTGCTAAGGAGCAGGTGTGGAAAGCAAGGAGGCCATAGGTTTTCTAGCAGAAGAAACATGGAAGCTCCAAGAACTTCTATTTAGAGACCATTAATTTTTCTTTTGTCAAAATGTTTATAGCTTATGGCCTCTTGGATAAAGTTTTCCCAGCTAGTCTTTTCAGAAAACCAAATATACAATTCAGTACTGGTGTGAACAAGACTCCTGCTTCCTCTTCCTGGTCAGTCCTGATAATAAAAGGGCTTGTCATAGCTACTTAGCATTTATGCTCATGTTGGTTTAGAAAATGCTATTTTTGTTTTGTCTCCCAGGCTTTATTGAGGTACACATGATGTGCAAAAATACACACATTTTATGTACATTTTCATTAGTTAGGAACATATTAGTTAGGGAATATGCATATATCCTCATGATATTTTTACTAGAATTAAGGTACTAAATGTATTCATGTGTATATCATCTCCATAATTTGTATTGTAGACTTGTGTATGTTTGTACACCATGTATTTTCTTAAAAACAATGCAAAATCTCTTCTCTTGCCATATTTTAAGGTGCACATTGCCACGGGTTCTAAAGTTATCTTGCATAATATAGACTTAATATGCATTGAGAAACAATCCCTCTCCCTGGTACCTCCATTTCCTGGGTCCCACTCATCACATCTCTGCTTCTGTGACCTCACATGAGGGGAATCACAAACAACTTACACTGGATGCCTCAATTGCTTCACTCAGAATAAAGCCTCTGGGCTCATCCATGTTACTGAAATGGTAGCATTTACTCCTTTCTTAAAGACCGATGGGGTGTCCTATTTTAGGCTGTACCACGTCATCTTTATCTATTTATACCTTTATGTGCATCTAAGCTGTTTCCTTTCTTAGCTGTTATGAATGATACTGCAATAAAGATGTAAGGGATAAGACTCTCTGAAATCCAAATTTTAATTTTTTGTGTGTATACTTAGAATTTGAATTACTGGGCCATGTGGTATCTTTAATTTTTAGAGAAACTATCACAGTATTTTCTATAGTTGATGCACCATTTAACCTTCAGTATATAAAGGTTCTTATGTCTTTTATGAACCTGTGCAACACTGATTATCTTTTATTTGGTTTGTTTAATTTTTATAAACATGATCATATCCAACATGATTTTTCTTTGAACTTCTTTGAAAATTAGAGTGTTGAATATTTTTTCTGATGGGAAAAAAAAGAGTTGGCCATTTGTACATCTTCTCTAGAAGTGTCTGAACGACATAACTACGTGTGGCCACTATCCTGTTTGTTACTTTTGGTAAGCTCTTGGTGAAACAAACCAATCACCAGCATAAATACTTTGAATTTATACTATTTCTTTGATTATGGTTACACCATCTGATAAACGTTTTCTTTATTTCCAAATCTAATTAATAAATAGAGCATAATTTAAGCTGCTATGTTTTTTGTTTAGGCTTTTGCCAATGTGATTGAATTTATTATGTAGAGAATGGGAGAAGAAAGGTGTCACATTTTTTGAGCATGAGGCAAAGGTATACAGAGCTTGGAATAGCTCAAGAGCTCCAAGTCATCATGTAAATTGTTTTCTTGTGTCCTGTCTTCTATCTCTTAACCCTCACATAAAAGATCCTGAAAAATCTCATGAAACAAATATTCAAGTTTATCCCTAGCCTAGTTCATACATTAGGTCCCACATTTTCCATTAGCAGGTGGGTGAGTTCTATGTTAGACCACCCTGTGAAACATGCTGACCCAAGGTACCCAAAGAGACCACTGTTGCTACTGCTCTAATGCTTTCTCCCGCTCTCTATGGGGCTGAAGGTCTAGGGTCTTAATTAGGATTACCTCATAAACAGGACAATTCCTGTTCTCCTATCATATAAAATCTATATGCCAGAGTCATTCTACAACATTTAATCAAGAGCATTTAGTAACCACCTACTATATAAACCTCATACCAAACATTTTCCTGATATCAAGGAATTGGCATTAAACAAAGCGGGTGAATATTTTATTATCCTGAAATCTAGTAAAGAAAAAAAAAGAAACGAAAAGAAAAGACACAAAGAGATATCAGACACTGACTCTGAAAAGATTAGAAATAATTTACTAACAGACAAGCACGTTAGGCTGTTGGAAAGATATTGTCTCTGCTAGTAGCATGTGTTTTAAGAACTAACCAACCTCGAGGCAGGGATGGTGATGCCTTTAAACTCAGCACTTGGAAGACAGAGGCAGGTGGATCATTGTGAGTTTGAGGTCAGCCCAGCCTGCGAGTCCTTAGAGGTCTAAGGTTGAATGGGCTGTGCAGGATGTTGGAATGAGGGGTCTTTGTCCTTGACTCTAACATCATTGAGAAATGTGCAGTGTGGCAGGAACAAAAAACACAGGCATGGAAAGTTAAAGAAGAGTACTCAGAGACCTGATAACTTCTAATTGTATTCCCAAATCCTCAGTTTAAGAGTTGACATCTATCAAAATGATAAAGAGACTGTGTTGTGTATAGAGTGTATTACCATTCTGTCCTAAGAAGATAGGAATTCTATCATGTGCAGCAAGAACTGGAAGATATTATGGCAACTGATATAAGCCAGGCACAGAATGATGAGTACTTACACAGTCGAGATGATTGCACTTTGTGTGAGGTGCTAATTGAGACATAGAAATCACATATGCTGTAGAAATGCATGAGGAAGCTAATTAAAGGGAGATCTCATGCAAAGGTAGCAGCGAAGCCCTGAAACGGGCCTGAGAGTAGGCAGTTGAACTTGACTGAGCCCACAGTAGACAAGAGTTGAGCATGGATGACTTTCACTTTCCCTGAACCAAGACGAAGCCTGAGAATTTTCTCAATACTCAGCCAATCCATAGTAATTGGTTATAACTGACTGGAAGGAAAGCCTCTATTCTGTCTCTAATATAAATAACCAGGAAGGAAAGTTGAATGCACTATAGGCAGGAGTAAGAAATGTTAGCCAGGGTAGACACAATCAAGCGACTGTTTTTGGGTTGGAAAGCAAACATCATATGGTAAGGATTTTTAAGGCTAACTTGCAAATGCTATACCTGTCTCAAATATTTTTATGATGAGTCTTGATTGCTGGAGTTACATAATAATAATACTCATGTACACACCTGTTCTTCATTTTCTAGATTGTAGTTGAAGCTATGTACAAAGATTTTTCAACCTCTGATTGGTGTAGGAAAGTCCTTCTGTATTTGGGTTGCTTTCATTGGTTAATAAAGAAACTGCCTTGGCCTTTTGATAGGGCAAAATCTTAGGTAGGCAGGGAGAACAGACCGGAATTCTGGGATAGGGAAGGCTCAGGGAGAGCCTCCATGAAATTGCCAGAGTCAAACAGGCTGAATCCTGAGTTGCCTGCAGTTCTTTGTCTAAGTCTGGGGCCCCATGAAGGTTTCATCTAATGGTATCATTCTTGTTCAGGTCTTGTTTAGGCACAATGTTGATTGGTCAGCCCTAAAATCATATAAATATAAGAATATTATAAAGAATGAGAATATTATGTTTATATGTTTAGGAATATAGATAATAGATAGACAGACAAATATATCAAAAATTAAAGAAAAGAGGATATAAATATTTTTTATTATTTATTTCTTTTTTTATTGTTAAAAGAAAAATTTACATTTACTCCCCTTGTTCCCAGCCCTCCCGCTCCCCCACTACCCCACCGCCCTCCCCCTGCTTCCTTAAGGATGGGGCAGGATACCATGCCCTATGGGAAGCCCAAGGCCCTCCCCCTCTCCAACTCGGTCTAAGAAGATGTGCAGAGGATATAAATCTTAAAGATAACAAGAAGAGGATATCTTGGAAGTAGAGAGAATAAGAGAATAAGAGCGAGGGCAATGACGCTATTATATTTCACTTCAAAAATAAAAAGAAATAATATTAGATAGCAACATAAGGTTTTAAAAGGTTCTTTGACCTAAAACAAGGGCCAAGTAACACTGTTCAATTTTCATCTTTATTGCTGTGATGAAACCCTCTGAGCAAAGGCAACAAAGGTTTATTTGGCTTATGCTCTCAGACCACAGTCCAGCCTTGAGGTACATCAGGGCAGGAACTCAAGTCAAAACCATGCAAGAACGCTGCCTGAAGTCTTCCCTCCCTGGCTCACCCACAGGCTTACACCTAGTTACCTTTGGTACACAGCTCAAGACAACCTGCCCAGTGAATAAGCTGTCCCTCCCAGATATGTCCACAGACCAACCTGGTAGGGACAAGTACTCAGTAGAAGCTCTTCTCAGGTAATTCTAGAATCCATCGACTAAACAGCTAATGTTAACTCAGATGCACAGTAAAATGAAAATGTGCAATACATATTAAAACATTAGTACTCTCTAACATAAGGACACTGGTCTTTATAGCATTGATCTGGGGCCTTAAAAACGAGCAGTTTCCCAGTGGCAGTGCTACCACGTTCAGAACAGCAATGGCTTTGTTTGCAGGGGCTTTTCTCACATTGAAGAAGGTTTGGCAGCATTTCTACCATCCTCGAGTCATTAGATGCCAGTAACATATCTCTGTAGTGACCATGAAAAATGTCCTCAGACATTGCCAGATATCCTCTGAACAACAAACCCAGCCTAGCCTAGCCGAGAGACACCAAACCCTATGAACAGATCTCAGAACACTGATTGTATTTCTGAAACCTCTTCACTAGGCAACTAAGAGAGCTGACCCAGACTTTGTACTCTGAGACGTCTGATTATTGGCTGTCAAGCTAACAACAGCCAAAGAAGAGGTGAAAATGCAGTGATTTCTTTTTGAAAGGGTTTCTTGGTATCAATTCAAATAGAAATAAGTGTAAATTGACATTTGTACTGACATTCCATGCATTATCATTGAGTTAACATCTGGGAAGACAAGTTTTGCAAAACATTATGGTAAGAGATGCTTCGTGTGAATAAAGACAAATATATGGATTCAGACAAAGTGAAGGAAGCTATTGGCATCATCTCCCATGAGCCAGAAAATGCTCTGGCATTGTAGGATGACAAACAAAAGCCTAAATTCAAACATATTTCAACATGCAATCAGAAAGGATTTCCCATGCTTTTAAGGATCAGGCAATATATTTTCTGATGTTCAGGAAGCGTGCGTGTGTGTGTGTGTGTGTGTGTGTGTATGTGTGTGTGTGTGTGAGAGAGAGAGAGAGAGAGAGAGAGTCTGTGTATGAGAGAAAGAGAGTCTTGTGTGTGTGTATGTGTGTGTGCATGTGTGTGTAGACCAGAAACTTTACTCTATGTGACTTTAAAGTATTTCTATCTCCTGACATTTGTCTTTTATACCCTTTAGAGCTTGACATTCTCAATGACTAATTAATATAATGAGACATGTGTCTATAGAAAATAGCAATATTCCTTGCAGCGGTAAAATTCCACAATGGTTAATATGAACATTTTATTATACCAAAAGTCTCTAAGATGTAATAACCCAGTTATATCTAAAACAGTTTCAGCCTCTTAACTATCCTTAATAATTTCTTAATTCCATAGTACAGTGTCTGGATGTCATAACAGACATGTTCAAGTGCTCTAAATGAACCGTGAAAGTCATTTTTTAAAGTTAGCTTGTATTCTGGGTGAGCCATGGTGTCTCTTGAGGAAAGCTTCAAGTCTCACACTTAAGGTTTGGGAACTTTAAATTGGTGGACTTCTTTCCTCTAGAAATTTAAAATCTAGTTCGGGAGTTTAGCCATTACAAGAAAATAATTACCACATTTTGGGGTCAATAGCAAATGAGAGACATAGACTATGCATGCAAAGGAAATTCTGAGTATTATGGGATAAGTATTACAGATTAAAGAAAAACTTAATGATGCCCAAACTTCATCAGGAAACTTTTAGTGTTCTGAAGTTGTTAAAACAACTCTGATATCAGAGGGCCTTGAATCAGCATCCTAATTTCCACTTCTGTTACCTGTGTGGTTTGAGACTACTTCTTAACCTCTCTGGTCCTCCATGTCCACACCAGCATGAAGACAATAGAATCCCAACATAGGAGGATCGAATCAATGTACTCAGGACTGTTAAAATTACTTGTTAAGTAGAAGATGGTGCAATGTACCCGAGAGATACAGACTAACTGCTTAAGTGTATCTGGGACTCGGATCTGAGTCAAAGTCATATCTCCACCATTCGAAAGCCCTTGGACTCGCTAACCGCACTTTAGTGAGTTTCAGTAATAACACATATGGCATGCCTGTTGCCACACTCACCAAGCTCTACCGCCTGATACAAAATTTGTCTTTCATACTCATTCTGATCAATGTTCATTTATCACTTGAGAGATAAAGCAATTACTAAGAGAGCTGTGCAAACTGTGGCAATTCTAGGAGGTTTCATAGTCATACCTTCACATGTACCATAAGGGAACCAGAATATTTTTTTATCCTGAATCTGTGGTAATAACACCAGTGCAATAAATAAGATCCTTGAGTTTGAGTCATGAATCTAACTATCTCAAACCATGAAAAAGAAAAACCCCTTCCCTTTTCATATGTCTTTCTTCCTGCACACCTCAAAGAGCAACGATGGCAGATCCTCTGCTTCAAAGGGCTATGTTAAAGCTCAGGGTGGGTGGTGCATAGACCTGTCTTGAAAACAGTACAAATGAAAGATGATAAAGCATTTCAATCGAAAAGGTTGTAGTCCAGGATCCACAAATAGAATTCAAAAGTGTTACTTGAAAAAAGGCTAATTTTAAGACATTCAGTCAGAACCACTTGGTATTTCTAGGCTTGGAGGGCTCCAGAGGACAAGCACAGCTCTGCCCCAGGTCTTTAGACCTAGGACAGGAAGAATTCACCCATGAGCCCACCCAGGACCTGTGGAGCCCAGCTGTCAGACACCATTATGCTCTCTCAGCAAAATCACCTTGCCAATTCAGATATCTGGATATCTGGGCTTTTGTTTGAAACTGCGTACTGTTGCCTGGAAGAGAAGGCAGGAACCTGTACAATGCCAGCAATACTGAGAAGGAGATAAAGATCCAAATGGTGGCCCTGGGTTCTCCACCCCATGCCTAGAAGAGAAGACGGGAGCCTGCCTGTTGTCAGTAAGACTGAGTGAGAGATGAAGATCCACATGCCAGACCAGGGCCCTCTACCCTGGGCTTTGGAAAGAAAACATAGATCCACCCAGTGCCTGATGGGCTCTATTATGGCGAACAAATATGTGATGGGGTATGGAAGAGAGAAAGAAAGAAAGATAGAATGGTTTGTGTCCTGTGGAACAAGACATATCTGAAGAGGTGAAAGCAGTGAAGAGTGGGTTGAGGTGGCTGCCCTTCGTGTCACCCAGTGCCATGCTGCTATCCAGGCCTGAACTTTGACCAAGGGCCATGTTTGCACCTGTGGCCCTCCTGCAACCGTGGTCTGTATTGATGCCCTTGGCTCCTGTTGACCTAGTCTCTCACCAACTGCAGCACAAGGGAGAGCAGGCCCTGCACCTTGCCTGGGCAGCACAGTGGAGCTGACCATGTTTACAGGGATGCAGTTGAGCTGGCCCTGAGAATGTGGCCATGGGGAAGCTGGCCCCGCCCCTCATCTCTCCCACACCTCCTCTCTCCCACACCTCATCACCTGTGCCAGGTGGAAGAGCTGGCCATGAAGTCATGAGAACCAGTGAGCTGGCCCAGCATCCTACCAGCTGCAGCATTAGGGAGAACAGGCCCTGCACCTCACCTCAGCAACACAGAATAGTGATGGTATGAGTGAGCTGACCCTGAGGGCATAAGCTTGGGACAGCTAGCCCCACTTCTCATCTGTCAAGTGGCTTGGGTCTGGGAGAGATGCCCCCTTGTCTTTCGCTGCCTAAAACTCTCAGGAGAACAGATTTTGCATCCCACCTGGGCACCATCGTAGTGCCTTCCCTGGTGATGGGGTCATGGGTGAGCCTACCCTGATATCATGAATATAGGAGAGCTGGCCCTGAGCCCCTTCTTTGCCATGTGGTGGTGAGGGAGATCAGAAAGATGCCCTCCCCTGCTTGTTTCTTGCCACAGGTGAGAGAGCTGATGCTATTCTTCACCAGATATAGCACCTGGGAACGTGGACCCTGCACCTTACCTGGGAAACATATGAGCTGGCATCATTGACAAAAGCATGAGTGGCCTGGGAACATGAGTTGAGAGGTCAGGCTCATATCCTCATCTACTATATGGTGGTGTGGGCAAGGGAGAGAAGCACCTCCCCGTGCCCCTCAAGACCTGTGGCAAGTGAGAGAGATGTCCCTGTCCCTAGGGTGAGAGAGATGGCCCTGCCATTGACCAGTTGTAGCACTGGACAGAGTGACCTCTGCATGTCTCCTAGGAAAGACAATAGAGCTGGCCCTGATGTGTGTGTGATCCAACCTGAAACATGAGTGAGCGAATTGGTCCTGCTTCTTGCTGCTTATTACAAAGGGTGAACTCTCCATGGCAGGGCTGAAGAGCTCACCCTGGTGTTGAAGATGAGGATGAGGGAGAGCTGATGAGCTAACCAACCCAGAAACCACTGGGAACAAGAATCAGGACTATGAGTTGGCCCATCATCCACTCCAACTATGATCTGCTGAGCACATGAAGGGGTTGGTCCTTCAGACCCAGAGTTACAAGATCTTGATGGCACATGCCAATAACAGGATATCCAAGAGGAGTCCCAGTGAGAGCCCAGTATTGCTGATGTAGCAAATACCAGAGACCTCAAACAACTCACTGTAATGAACCCTGGTAAGTGATAATATATAGACTAAAGGGCTGTGTGACTGGTGACTGCCTACGTCACACTGGAGCTTCCATGAGATTTTTCTTAATTTTTCCTTTCCTGTTTTCTCTTTGTTCTTCTTTTAAACTTTATCTTGTTTTATCTTGGAGGACAGTAGATTTCAAGGGTAGAGCACAGATGGGAAGGGACAGGGAGGTGAGTGGGTTGAGATGCATGATGTGAAAATCCACAGAGAATCGGTAAAAAGTTAAATTTGAAAAGGAAAAAAATCAGTTAATTGCTTTGTGCTGGTTGTTCATGAACCAAAGGATAATTCAGTTGTGAATATCTATGCACTATGTTGGGGTGAAGTCAGTATTGCAACAGAAGAAATCTCCCATGGCACATGGGGCTTGAGTTTGCTTTAATGCAGTAGAGGCGGATGAGCCTCCTAGATCATGTGCTGGGCTAACTTGCACAGCACCGTGCAGTATTAGCAATCTTCTTTTCTTCTCCTTGCAGAAAGTTGAGTGATCTGGGATGAAAAGCTAACAAGCACCTGTCAAATCTGAGACCCAGGCTCTCCTGACAGAAGGTCCACTGGACCTTCTTATCAAGAGGGCCTTTAGAAGCGCTCTCTCTCTCTCTCTCTCTCTCTCTCTCTCTCTCTCTCTCTCTCTCTCTCTTTCTCTCTCTCACTACAGAGCTCATCAGAATTTCTGGACCCTTGACTTAGAGGGCATGCCGTCTCCCATGAAGGACTTTTGATCACGGAGCTTTTTATTCAGATTGGACTTCCCATTATGGTTAATCAATACCTTGCAACTGTCCAAGCCCCAGTCAGATGCACATCTCTCCATCAGGCAGGGAGGCCTCCTAATTGAGGAAAAGGCAAAGACCTAGGCTCTGAGCCCTCAGGCCATAGATGCTCCCACCCTCTCCTTTCATAGCCTTCTAGGGATGGTGGAAATAAAATTTAGAGACATGACAGGCACAGGCAAGGAGGATCAATTCCTGTCACTTGCCACCAGTGTTTACTGCGGCCCCTGGTCTTCAGAGGGTGTTTTTCTTTCATAGCTTAGGGGAACTTAACCTTTTAAAAATGGGAAGACGGTTTCTTCATGAATTTTAAATTATTTTTATCTCCTTTGTCTAGTATTGTTGATTAGATTAAAATGAGTGTTTGCTTCCCCCTCCCCAATACCATATTTTGTTTTGTAATGGCTGAGGGAAAAACGTAAATTGTTATGCTGGTATTTGTGGCCACAAAGAGAAGGAGGCATACTGGTGAGTGCCTGTGTAACAGGCACCTGGATAAAATAGTATCCTCCTGCCCCAGTGTCAGCAGAAAGAAAAAAGGAAATTCTGCTTTCAAATTTGTCACTGTTTTTTTTAACCAAGCTATTTTTATGTCTAGAGAGTCTTAAAAGAGATCAAATGCCTGAGTGAGAATTTAAAATACATGACCATGATTTCTAGTGTGTCCTAGTAGCTAAGTACTGTATGTCTATGGAATTAAGGACAGTTTCTCTTCCCAGCTCATTGCTTGAGGATCTATCAAACGCAGAATAATTTCTCTGTAGCTAAACTAGAGGTGAGACTACAATTATGAAAGCATCGTGGTGAATTTTCAAAGAAATTCCTGGTTTATCAGTAAACCTACATTCATTACATTTATATACAATACTGAATTTTTCATGACAAGTAAGCAAAATTTCTTAAAATGTGAGTATTCTTGGTTTATGAAAATCTTTAAAATACAAAAATGTTGAGTATTTTAAACCACAATGTGACTATTGTCAAACAGTAAAAATTAGTCATTCAGTCAATTAATGGGTAGAATCGCTCCAGTTAAATACATTTAGTGACTTCCTATTCCTTTTGCCATATAATTATATATGCATGTATTTACATTAGTATATTATAGTAATTATGCAATATATAAAAATATTATATATGTATATTTATATATACTGTGCATATATAGCATAGTTAGTATATCATATGTATATATATATATACTAATAAAAATTGTTATGTATTTTTAAGTACAAATTTAAACATTTTCTATTTAATGAAAATGTTCACAAATCAGCTTTCTAGGAACAATATGCAATACATTTTGATGTGATCTTTATTTTAGAAAGAATTTTATTCAATCTAAAAAAAACCTTATGTTTAAAAGAACATGGAATTAACAAAGTAAACCAGAATGTTTAAGAAACTAAATATCTAGATTTGGAGGGGTCAAGTGATTGAGCCACCACATCATCCCCCAATAATTTTAGCAATGTAATATTTGTAGATATTTGTATTGTTCCTCGGATTACATCATTATATTATGGGGGACCTGTTTTTCCTTGATAAGTTATGAAACACTTAAGAGTGTTTTAGGCCTATGGATTATAATTTCTAACATCAATTTTCCTTGAACAAAAAGTAGGTACAAAGTTCTTGATAGTTTAGAAGTATAGATACAAGTCCTCTCAACATACCCCGTAATATGTTTTTAATTCATTGAATTCTTATTGTGTGGTAAATTTATTAACATTTGCATCTTTCCTTTATAATTATGCAAAAATAGATAGTCAATTCCTCAGTGATCTTTCCTTCTTACTAAGGATGTACTCATCTTCTTCCAAGCAATATGTCTTCATTTCATCAGTACTTACACAAGCTGAGCAATTTCTACAAATTAATAAAATGCATAGAACTAAACCAACTTCAAAGTTGCATACTGAGGAAAACACATTGTGGGTTTGGAGGACTCATTTGTATAAGAGAGTAGAACTCATGAGTCTCCTTCCAATGATCCATAGAACTTCATTCTTAATAATAAGCAACCTGCTTTTTAAGCCTTGTAGTAAGTCATCTCATTCCTCTGCATTTGGGAAACATCCTTTCTAACTCAAATACTTATCATAATTCTCTTATTTCCATGTATTCTTTCATTCTTAGAGTTCTTGTGCTACTACAAGGTCCAATACAAAGAGGCTTTTACTGGAAGTGTGACCTGGATGTGGCAGCCCTTCTCCCCTTTGGTGATTTTAATACTTGGTATCCAACTTGGCATTGAAAACATCATGATGTATTCTGAGACTCTTAAAACACCTTTCTATCTTTCCAATAAGATCCCGTTAATTGCATTCCATTCTTTCCACTTTGATATCTCATTAAAATCTTATAAATGATCACGCAGTGACCTTGAAGGTTATGCATAATACATGAAAGTAAACCTGCAGTAAAATGTATTCTTTCTCTCCTGACTGGCTACAGCCTGTGCTTCTATTCCTCTCCCAGGTGACTCCAGTTGAGAATGCTTAGCTAACTGCGCCAAGGTATGCCAGGATGTGCACACCTCTCAGCGCTGCCATCTTTCCTAGTTGTGACAGCCGCAATATGTTAATGGCTTCTTTTTGGACGTGATGGCCTGGTTACCACTTAGGGCACTATGCTAATTAACAGAGGATGGGGACAACAGGTGCAAATGTCACTTTATATCAGCATCATGCACACGCAAAGAGAGCTTGCAAGCCAGAAGCAGGCCAAGAAAATGTTAACTTGAGTCAGCAGCCTTGCAATCTCTGAACAGATCATCTTTAATGTCCATGATTAAAGGACCCACAGGAGAATGGCCGGATTTCCCCCCCTCCCTGCAAGAATGATACTTTTGAATGTGTGGGGGTGGCTTCATAAGCTTTGTAAAGTTGTATTTCAACAAAATTCACTTCCAAAGCAGATGGAGCAAAAATGCACAAGGTCTGTGTTTAAGGTTTCCTTATTGAATGAAAGTTCCGCTGAGAAACTTTGTGCTCCTAAAATCTTTAGAAATGAACACAGTTTTGCACAGAGAAATCATATCAGTTAGCACAAGATGATGTTTCCTTGTGATATTTTTTGTATCTTTATTTTGTGTGCATTTATTTGGAAGTCGGGTTTCTTTTAAACTATACTTTTCTTACTTTTAATGAAACTGAATGAAAGTGTAAGCATAAAAATTCCTCTGAAGGCACAACTTCTTGTGTCCTCTTTAACAGTAAAGAAGAAATTCACAAACTGACACCTCAAAGTAAGAAATAATGATTTCTTCTTTGAACCATAACATCATAATATATAGCAAGTGATTTAACACAGCTTTAATAGAGATCACTCACTTGTTGTATGAGGTCTGTTTAGTGTTTCTAACATTTGAGTTTTGAGATTCGTGTTTAATATCTGATCCAAGAAGATGGCAGATTACAGAGGAACAGAGTGACCATATGCTGTGGCTTCGAACCTTGTACCTAACACTGTGTGGTTTGCATGAATAACTTAACCCACGTCAGGGCTATTTTTCTCTTTGAAATAACAGCAATAAGTTTTACTTCAAAGTATCACCATGAACATTAATAATAGCATGCAGCGGATGCATCCAGCACACAGTGTGACTGGACAGCAGGACAGAAGGAGAGACCTTCAAAACCCTTTAGGACACATCCCCATTCCGCGGCACCATGAGATTGCTAAGGTCAGACCAAACACGCCAAAGGTAATA
The DNA here is from genome assembly GCA_028555095.1 of Dicrostonyx torquatus. Taxonomy (NCBI): domain Eukaryota; kingdom Metazoa; phylum Chordata; class Mammalia; order Rodentia; family Cricetidae; genus Dicrostonyx; species Dicrostonyx torquatus. The sequence goes on from JAQHUG010000036.1 coordinate 8,147,835, forward strand.
AATAAATGAACACCAATGATTGTCATGCTTTCCCAGATTTGTGCAGTCTATAAACTTATAACCTGTCCGTATTACCCATGATACTACTCTGCACCAGCATTTAATTCATTGTCCTGATCTCTCCCTCCCTTCCCCCTCTCCTGTGTCTGGGCCACAGGCCTTTCTCTTCTAGCACATTCCCCTCACCCTGCAAAGTCTTAGACTTGGTTTTTCCCTTCCTGTGCTGTCTTGGTATTCCAAACTGCAGGAGTCCCTCTAGCCAAGACAGATCTCCTCAGAGACACAGCAAAGGAAACGGATTAAAAACAATTCATGAGCAGAGAAGTATAACTGGGTATTATGGTGAGGAAGCCATGAGTGTATGATGTCCCCACTCTCACAAATGGTGACTACATGCCTGCACACCCATTACCCTGCTAGATACTAGAACAAAACAGACTCAAGGGAACAAACATTGGGGGGACATCAATTTCGTGAAGACCCTCTGAAATTTGTGTTCATGTTTCTGTGTGTCTATTAATGACCTTAAACACAGATCTCCCAGAGAGAAAGGACAGGATGTACAGAGAGCACACAGGCCAAGGTCTACCAATCCTACCTAACAAATGGCAGGTAATCATCTGAAAATGCAGAGTAAACTATCGCTGCACACTTCTACTTTTAACGAGGCAAGGCACTATTTATTGAAATAGTTTCTGATGTATTTTTCATATTCTGTCAATTCTATCTCCTTGTATGCTCTCATTCATTGAATCGATGGCATTTCTCACTCACAGATCAATGGCTGTCTGAAATAAGACAGTCCTTCTTGGTTTTAAGTTCCCAATTAGACAGCTTTTCTAAGACTATAGACTTAAAAGTCAGATGCCTCGGAAAAAATGGATTTTCTAAATTCCAATAGCTTTAGCACATTCTTAACCCAAACAAATCTGGGCAGCTGGTTCTCTTGGCAGTGTAGAGTGCGCTCACTTTAAGCACAGAAAACAAACACAAAGATTAGAGAAAGCAAAACCTTAGATGCTGCTTCTCTCTATGCCACATGGCTCTCCTCTCTCCCATCTTCTGTCACGCCCCTCACTCTCCCTGGATTCCCCTCCCTCATGGGCAAAGGCCTAAGCCAAGGTGCTTTACAAGGAATGTGTTGGGTACATACTTGACAAATACTTGAAACAACAGCTTAAGAAAGGTTAACTGTCGCTGCCACAAATGACAACGAACTTATTGTGTCTCTTACCATTTCTATTCACATTGGCTAGCACACGTAACTAACTTCTTTGTATTAAAATGAGAAATCAGAGAGATCTAGAGGAGAAAATGCCATGTGTCAGAAAGGAAAGTCAATCATTTAAATGTATTTAGCTGTCTATTAATTGAGCACATCTACTAGAACATCCTGACCACAGTACAAACTTAGTGACCTCAAAGGCCTAGCTGAATCTAGATAAAAACTATCTGTGACAGGAAACAGGTATACCTGTAGACTAATGGGAGCTGCCATTTTTCTTCTGGCAACAGCAGAATTTAGTCATCCATCTAATAAACAGTACCTAATGACAAAATCCTGTCTGGAACGTGCAGCCTTCCATGACCACCCAATAACCCATGTACCCTACTTTTCCACTGTCTCCCCCTCTTGTCAATTAAGCAAGACATGTGTAGAAGACAGTCTGCTGTATGAAAGTTCTGTTGTGGAAGATAAACTCACAGACAGTTGTAAGCCAGGCACTGTGTCACAGGGTTTGAGAGAGAGAGAGAGAGAGAGAGAGAGAGAGAGAGAGAGAGAGAGAGAGAGAGAGAGAGATCAAATCTTAAATGGCTTTGTAGAA
>JAQHUG010000036.1:8191921-8215889 GCA_028555095.1 Dicrostonyx torquatus
TCATCTGTGGGAATCGAAGGCCTAAAGCTTCATCTTGCTCAAAATAAAGCCAATTACTACACCTGAGCTTTTGGGGAAAGATAAACAATTATATACATTATAGTTTAGAAGAGCATTCTGGAAAACAAGACTCAAAGTTAGAATCTTCCTTTTGATAGGGCCACTTTCCTCTTTAAAACCCGCTCAGTCTTTTCAGTAGCCCTAGAAGGAAAGAGGGTGAGAATGAACACCAGTGGCAGGGAAGGTGGTGGGTAAGAGGAGGGTGATGATGGTGGGGAGTGGAGGGGCGGCAGGGTCATGATGGGTCTGTAGTGCTGGTGACGTCTGTTCTGTAGATGAGAACAGGTGAGATTGTAAGTGACCAACTCAGACTCTCATAGCAGAACTGCACAGCAAGGTGACTGGAAAGCCTGTGCTTTAGCTTCTCTGCTGGCATCCTGGGTCCTTCCTTCCCCCATCTCACTACTATCTCATGCTTCAGCTGCTGTGTTAGCTTGCTGGTGCCATGTGATAAATGTTCACAGACTTGGACATTGATGTTCAAATATACAGTGTCCAGATATACGATGTTCAAATATACAATGTCCAGAGAGATAATGTCCAAAATATACATTTATTTTCTCATAGTGTTCCTAGGTCGGGAGACTGACTCCACACAGCTGGTCCCTCAGATCAGAGTGTCTAAGTACCTTGACTTAGGAACTAACCGGTTAATGTTCCTTTCCTGAACACACATGATTGAAAATGTTACTTCCCTGTCGTCACAGGATTTGTGGTTTCTGTTTTCTCACTGGCTGTCAGTAAGGAGACTCTTTTGCCTCCTGGAGTCCCTACAATTCTTTGCCTTGTGGTCCATTCTCAAAGCCTCTTAAAATATGACTGGCATTTCACTCACTTCCCAAGGCAACTCTCTCTGGCTTGCTGGCTTTCCAGTAGTTCACCCGATTAGGTCAGGCCCACTCAAGACAACCTCTCATTTGTTTTAGCTAATGAGAAGTCCTTATTACATATTCTAGAAAATCCTATATTTTTCCATATAATTTAACATAGTCACAGAAGTGATATCATATTGTCTTTGCTATATTTTATAGGCAGAAGCAAGTTGCAGGATCTACTCACGCCGAAGAAAAGAAGACTAGAAAAAGTCATAGGCGTGGAGGATTGTCTTAGAACTCTAACACCGTAGTGTTAGCATGACAACCTTCAGGACTGGTTTTCTGGCCCCTACAACTGAACCACTCCCTGCTCCCAGGTACTTTCCTGCATTTATTCATCATAGACTGTGTATCCCTCAGTGTGGTAACGGCTTATCCCCCCACTGGAGGCTAATCCCTCCGGTCAGCAATGTTATATCATCTGCTGCAGTATCTCCAACATCCCGGGCAAGCCCTGACACTTCTTCAGCACATGATAAATGTTAGCAATTAATATACAAATGGCCTTTCTTCAGAAAGAGTAGCGCTTGTCAATACATAAGCTTTGAAAGCCATGTTATCGTCTTGGATTTTCACCCAGTCTTACATTCAGGCATATGCGACAACTCAGACATCTCCATTCTATTAGTAAGTGTTACTCTTCATATCTCCATTGATGGCAGATTTTTGATCCACTATTTCTTCGCTGTTTTCCCTATAGAGATAAGCTCATGCTAATGCCAACCGTGGGGATTTGTCTTTACAGCCCAGCTGATGTGCCTAGTCTTGCTGTAACTTGCTTTGCCGTGTTAGTTTGATATCCCTGGGAGGCCTGTTCTTTTCTGAAGGGAGATAGAGGTGGATCTGGAGAAGAGAGGAGGTGGGGAGAAGGGACTGGGAGGAGAGGTGGGAGTGAAAACTGTGGTAAGGATGTGATATATGAGAAGAAAATAAATTATTTAAAAAAGAAAGTGGAACTTCAAACTAACTCATTTATAATTACATAAATGAATAAAAAAATGACTTACCTAGTTGAAGACAAAGAGATGGTCTGAATAGTCAGCATTAAAACAAACAAAAATTACAAACCAGGGAAGACTATGTCCACATGTTTTCAAATGCCTACAGGCAAGAAAGTCTGTGAAGAAAATCAAATAGAATATTTTGTCAGAAAGTAGAGGGCAAAGTTGAGGCCATAGAGAAGAGAACTATCAGAAGAAAAATGTTTTAAAGTCTCAAGCCATAACCTAAAACAGGCAATTCAGGAAACTCTCCAGTGGAAGCTACCCTGGCATGCATGGTTCACTACGATATTCACATTGCAACTCTGCATCCATGGGCAACCTAAATCTATATTGTTGTTTAAAATGCATTTAGAATTTACTTAAACATTTTCACAAATAGCAGACACTGAATTCTCTTGGCTTCGTTTGTTTAATTCTGTTTTTTTTTCAGGTCATAGTTGAAAACATAGATTATTTTACTTCTTCATTGGTTTTTAGTTTATTGTGTAAGGTAGAGTTTTGGTGTGTAGCGCAGGCTGTTCTTGAACTTACAGCAATCTTTCTGCCTCAGTGTCCTGAGTGCCAGGATCACAGGCCAGGACCACTATACCTGGTTCTGTGTTAACCTTTTTCATACAAAGACCCATGATGAGGACATTTTAAGAATCCTTTGCTCTGTCTACATAATTGATCATTGAGATAATCAGAGAATGTCTCATGTCAATAATTATTAAACACTGGAAAAGATATGTTTTGAATTTTGAAACCATTCAAACAATTAGCTAGAGCAGACTTTTTTTAAAAAAAAGTTTTAAGGCAATTCCATAACTGGTTCACTGCCCCATTAAACAAAGGCATATCCTTGGTTGACATGAATTCAGGATTCTTTATTGGTAGAAAACCCAGTTTCAAGATTCTCAAAGCAAAAGCTTATGAATCATGTATGAAAATAAATGTACATGTGAATTCGATGGGCAGTTCAAAGTGGGGAGAGAAGCAAGAGACGGAGAAGAAGCATTTGATAGTTTTAAGACTCAGACAATAAACACATGAAGACAAGAAAATAACAGAAGTTATCTTTATTTTATGCTTTGAGTTTGAAGATACACTCAGGTCTGCTCTGTGCCCAGCCCATTGTCCTGTACAAAGACGGAAGACAAGGGGTGTTTGTGAAGGCCAGCAAAGCTCTGTGGGTTGAAAAGAAGTCAGCAGTGTAATGAACCTCAAATCTATATTTGTCAGGCTCTTACAGTAAACTCTGCTCTCCGCCATCTATTAATAGCTGGCACTTCTGTAAATCTGTATCTCAGCAATGAGAGCCAGTCTGCATAATGGTGACCTGAGGGTTGCAAGAGCTTCCTGTGCCCTCAGGAGAGGCCCCATGCCCTTTGCAGCTAGTAGCTCCAGTCTAGACAGGCTCGGTCAACTGTGCAATATGTATAGAAAGACCATTCCCTTCATCTTTTCTAGCAGCTTAGAAGCCATTCCCTCAGATGTTAGCACAGCATGATCCCAGAGTAGGGACCTCTGCAAATATTGTCCAATTAATGAATGGAAGCCAGTGCTACAGGAGATTTTCTTATGAAACGTTCTTACCTTCAGCACCAGGATGAAGTGATTTTTTTTTGTCAAGTATCTTGGTAATTTTCCATAAATGTTCCTGAACTGTCCTTCATTACCTACTTTGTCCCAATAAGTCTCTGTCCACAAGCTTCTTACAATTTTTGCCACCATCCTCCATCCCTTCCCTTCTTCTACAACAGTGCCTATCTTTTAGACTTACGACATCTTCCTAGTCACAAAGTCTTTCGTGGGTTGCTATGGAGAATCCTTTATTGAACCTACAATCTGGATGGCGGTACTTTATTCTATATTGCTAAGTCATTGTTTCTCCAACATGCTGAGATTTGTCCCTATTCTTTCTTCTAATTGCCTTCTGTAACTAAGTCCATCACAAGACATTCTTTTTGATAATATATCTTTTGAATTCTTGGATAGTTTTACAATGTTTGTTGATCATATTCAACTCCCGACTCCCCTCAGACACACCCTTTCTTCCCTTCTCCCCCACTTTACGTTTTATTTTTCTTTTTAGATGAGACTAGGTTCTCTATCCCTTAGAACTTTTCTATCCTTTTCTTTAGTGTTCCCTTGGCCTTAGGTTTAGAGGTTGTATTTGTAAATGTACTGAATGCAGGCAGGCATTTTGACCAGTTGTGACTTGCAGGAAGGGCCTCCATCGGCAACAGAAAGAAGGTTCGTGGATGAGGGGTGAGAGTTGCCATTTTCTGTAGCTACAAGGTTGAGTGTTTAGATTGCACATAGAAATTAAGCTGTTTAGGAAAGAGTCGACAGCTTCCATGGCTTGACCGGCTGTGGATAGTTGGATTAGATTGGTAGACACTTGGCAGACATTCATTTTTAGTCAAGACCAAGTTCAAATTCAAATATCCTTCCAAGAAACCTTCTTAGGTAGCTTTGTCCACCTGTTGTCTACTATAAATAGTTTATTCTGGGAATGCTGCCTTCAAGACGGAATGACTATGCTTGATCATAGAAACTCAGGGTATTTGGGGTAATATTGCTCATTCTCTAAACCTATATTCTCCTCATTTGCCCCAAGATGTAATAATTACTCTCAACATCATATGAGTGAAGATAAATATAACTTGATAAGCAAGAAGGAAGATAGGAAAGGAGAGAGAGGTTAATAAACCTTTGAGATGATTTAGTAAATGGGTCATTTTAATTCGGCCAGCATAGCTTTTCTGGTGAAAACAAGGCTTTGGATTTCCAAATAGTACAGTATTCCATGTTTTAAAATTGCCCCCAATGACTTGATTACTACATCTTTCTTACAAGGTTTGTAAGTGGTATACACAACAAAAAGTGCTTTTAGCTGGGCAATGGCAGGACACACCTTTAATCCCAGCACTTAGGAAGCAGAGGCAGGGAGATCTCTGAGAGCTTGAGGCAGCCTGGACTACAGAGTGAGCTCCAGGACAGACAGGGGTACACAGAAGGGCACTGTCTCAAAGAAAAACAGCTGCGTTTATATCCCAGGTAACCTAGCTAGGCTTGGAATTTACAATAGTACCTTGAAGGCACTTTCTAGAGTACTTAACTCTACACACGTGGAATTTGAGATACAAACTCTGGTCCTAACAATTGTTAAGCACTTGAAATATGATGTCTGGTTAGAGTGCTTTCGTATGTTCTGAAACAGTATTGTTGGAGGAAGCTGCTTATTGGTTCCTGGCCTCCCGGCTAGCTTAGACCCGAAATAATAACACAGAAACTGTATTAATTAAGTTATCAATTCAAAATGCTTAAATATGGAAAAATCTAAAGCATTATATAAATATTACTTAACAATAGAGACAATTGTCAACAGAATTGGATTTATATGATAGAATACTTATCTTTCAATAAAGGCAAGTGATAGCGGTTTGGAAAAATAATGGAACCCATCACCAAAAAAATTTAGAAACACATAATCCACCTTAAAGCCTGTGCATAGATATGTTTAGTAAAAACAAATGTTCCAAACTCTTTGAGAGAATATAGGTCCTACCTTGGTACTGCCCATCCCACTACCCTCTTGTAACAATCCTCAAAAAACATTTTCCTTTTCCTATTCTGCTCTAAAAGATAGATTCATTCACTACCCACCAATCCCACCAATCCCTTCCCCCAACAAACCATAAATAAACAAGAGAGGCTGCAATCAGGACAATGAGCCCTACAAGAAGTCTGAGTCTTAGTATGTACCTAGAGCTGAAGCAAAGTTAACGCAGGCAACGATGTAGTCCCACAGATGCCACAGGCCATTGGCTTCCAACAGCTGTCGTATGAGGTCAGGCCCTTATGTTATCACTTCACAGACAGGAAGCTGGGGCGTTGTGAAACCAAATCAGCTGCTTGCAGTCACAAGTCACTTGTTTATTCAGGAGCTATTTATGGATCATTGCTTTTCTACCTGCCAGACTAGAATTTTACCAGAGGGTTCAGCTTTATAAAGAGAATGCGCTCCTTCCTTTACTATTTTGTCTCCTGTGAAAACAGTCCCGAAGCTAAAAGAGATCTCAAGGCAGACACTGTAAAAAGAATGTTTCTACATGGGATGGAAGCCTTTAAAAAGAAAATATGTAACTCTGACTAGGTCACTGAAGCTAATTTAAATGAGAAGGAAATGAGATTGAAGGTCAAAGTGCCCAAAATAGATACAAAATTATCTCCCTCGTGAACTCAGACTTTTTAATATACTAAATGAGCCAGAAAGAGATTGGAACAAGGAAAAGTAGAGAAAATAGGCACAAATCTGAAAGGCTGAATTCCCAATTTCCCAGTGAAAACAAGACGGTTTCGTAAATGCCCAAGATTTCTAAGAGAGGCCATAATAAATACAGAAAGGAAAATCTGCGTTCGCTTCTCAAAGATGCTGCCGTATTAACTAACAAATATCCAAAAGGGCCGCATTGTTCTCGTCCTTTTTTTTTTCCCACGGAGGAAACGAATTATAACCAAAGTTGTAGGGTAGTCAGTGCTGAGCTGATTGAGAGCCAGACCACGAGTGGAGCTGGCGAGCAAATGTCTAAGAAATTCACACGAACATTGAAAGTTTGCTTCCAAACTCTAACAGACATGTGAGCAAGGATTTTGAAGTGTCCTGTGTCACGGCGTCACCTGAAAACTAAGAAAGTCATGAAGAAACAGAGTGAAGTGACAATCCGTGAGGAAAGATGGGTCTTGAGCACTGACACTGAAAAGGTTCTCAGCCTCGTTGTCATGCAGTTTTGTAAACATTCAGGAAGGAGGGGATCAGGGGAGGGCAGGGGAGCCTAGCTTCCCCGGACTAGAGCCCTGTAAGCACCTCGAACCACAGCGACCACCCTTCTCATATTGCTTCACCATCCTTCCGACTTTCTCTTCTCACCACGCATCTTGTCTTCAAGCAAACTGCATTTGCACACTCTCCATTTGTTAATCCAGTCCCCCACCGCGCTGCCACAGCCTGATCTGGGCCCCGCCTTGTGTCACGTAGGTTCTTCATTCCATCACTACCGTGTTCTTCATTCAGCCAATTGTCGTTCCAACAGTGCAAACTTGGACCACATTGCACCCCTAGACAAGATACCTCAGGGGCTTCCCAGCCTTTCCTCCCCTCACTGAATTAAGGCCCTAAGTCTCCTTTCACACAGTCAGCTCCAGCGCTGTTGACCTTGTGTATACATGGGCTACACAATCCCTTCTCCCTGGATTATCTCCCCAGTTCTCATGGTTGCCACCTATCATCTCCCACGCGTCATCGCCCAGTCTCTCATAAGGGACTCCATCCCTGGTTCTTCATAGACCTTTCTGTGCTGTCACCCTGCTTTCTTCATAACGCCAATTTCAGTTATAACTTGGGTCTGCTCCTCACAGTCGGCTGCACAGAGCGGTGGCCCCGTCCGGCTTGATCTCCTTTCAGTTCTTAGCCCTTAATATAATGTGATAGTTGAAGGAGACACGACCAATACCAGTGCGGGTGGGGAGGAATAACTAAATGCTGAACATTTTTATTTTAAAATGGAAAGTCACAACTGGGTTAAGATTTCCTATATAGCTGTGGCAGCACGGAGTTAGGAATAAGGTGTATATCCTCTTCAATACTTCTGACAGTAACTTTCCCAAAGAATGGAAACCATGATTTTTAAGCATTGCATGTCAAATAAGACCTGACGATGCAGTTGTAGCTCTGAAGGGCACAAACGACATGGCTGATCTCTGGGGGCTAAACTGACGGGAGAGTTGAAGCTAAAAGGGTTTTTTTTCAGGGGCTAGGGAGATGGCTCAGTGGTTAAGAGCACTGGCTGCTCTTCCAGAGGACCTGGGTTCAATTCCCAGCACCCACATGGCAGCTCACAACTGTCTGTAACTCCAGTTCCAGGGTATTCAACACCCTTATACGGACATACATGCAGGCAAAAACACCCGTGCACACAGAATAAAAATAAAATAATTAAAATAAAGAGGTTGTTCAAGTTGGTAAGAGTAGAAAGAAATCAAATAGGATTCAGTGAGTTTTCTAAGCGCAAAGAGAAGGGGAGTGTGGACTCCCCAGGGGTTTGTGAAAGGTGGTCTCATGGTTAGAGAGAGCATTGACCAATTCATTTACTGCTCAACCTTGTAGAAAAAAATTCCTGTCTATAAGAAAGATGAAGTCCTACATTTTAGCTGTAATATTCAGCGCAGCAGGATCTAGATACAAGGTGGAAATGATATTAAGATAACCAACAACTCCATGAACCTCATATGATACGAGAAACTCACTTCTGGAATCGTATGTTGGGAAATATGGTGTCATCCTGGAAGAGGTATCAGGAATGAGAGAATGCAGCATTTTAAAAGTTATAATTCCTGATAAATAATGATTAAGAGAAGTGGAGCTATGTAGCTTTATGATATAGATTATGTGAGAATCAAGACAGTTCTTCACTTATTTTGAAATTGGTATGTGATAAAAAACAGGGCTGGGGTGCACAAGTTGATACCAAAGAATAGAGATGAGTTCTAATGGGAAACTTTAGTCTCTCTGATCTGACGAAATCAAATGAACTCCCAAGCAAACAAAGACCCTTGTTCCCAGCAAATGGATGTATATCCAGGGTGATCTTTGGAAGTACAGACCAGGAGCATATGCAGTGGGAGATCAGTCCTCTACAGTTCCTTCCAGCTCTAAGCATTGCGTTGCTAATCTGTAAGAGAGCCCACCACCGAGGCCTAACCAGTGTCACCTGTATTTAAAGTCCATGGAGAACATAAGCTGAGGCATCTTCACGTTTGTACTAAGATTTTTGTGCACTTCTCTGTGGAAGTTGCAGTCGGTGAATGCACTCCTTCTCGGCAGGCTTCTCTGCTACCATTGGTCAGCCCAACTGGCTAGCAATCATAAATTAATAAGCAGATATAAATTCTCAAATAAGCAGATACTAAGTTCTGCTTTTTTATTGCTTTTATTGTCCTATACATTTTTCTTCACTCCCCTCCCTTCCTCACCCTCCCCTTCTACCCTCCCCCGTGACCCCCATGCTCACAATTTACGCAGGATATCTTGTCTTTTTCTCCTTCCTATGTAGATCCATGTATGTCTCTCTTAGGGTCCTGTTTGTTGTCTAGGTTCTCTGGGGTTGTGGGCTGTAGGCTGGTTTTTCTTTGCTTTACATATAAAAGCTACTTAAGAGTGAGTACATATTCTCTTTTTCTTTCTGGGACTAGGTTACCTCACTCAATACATTTATTCTAGATCCATCCATTTGCCTGCAAATTTCAAGATGCCATTAATATTTTACTGTGGTGTAAGTACTCCATTGTGTAAATATGCACATTTTCTTTATCCATTCTTCATTTGAAGAAGATCTAGGTAGTTTCCAGGTTCTGGCTATTATGAATAATGCTGCTAACATCAAAAGAACAAATAATCTAATAAAAAAATATGTGGTGCAGATCTAAACAGAGAAGAATCTCAAATGGCTGAAAGATGCTTAAGGAAATGTTCAACATCCTTAGTCATCAGAGAAATACAAATCAAGACAAATCTGAGATTCCATCTTACACCTGTAAGAATGGCCAAGATCAAAAACACTGATGACAACTTATACTGGAGAGGGTGTGGGGGAAAGGGAACACTCCTGCATTGCTGGTGGAAATGCAAGCTGGTACAGCCCCTTTGGATGTCAGTGTGGCGATTTCTCAGAACATTAGGAAACAGCCTTCCTCAAGACCCAGCAATACCGCTGTTGGGTGTATACCCAAGGGATGCTCAAACATACCACAAGGACTCAACGAGGTTCTTCTTTTATATTTACTAAACACAATTTTTGTCTTCTGCATCCTGTGATAGAAGGAGAAAAGTAGCGAGATTAAATAATGAAAATGATGAAATTGAAAGTCTTTTTACTAATGAAAGGAGATTGTCATTATTGAGTTTTTGTGTCTTTTATGTCATCATCTAGCACTTCTCACTGTTGTCCCTTCTCTTCTTTAACCTTCACAGATACACACACACACACACAAAGGGTATCTTTCAAGACCCTACTGACTGTATAGCTGATATCTTCCTCCCAAGTTTACACTAAACTTGCTCTGATAAAAATGTTTTTATTAATAACCTAAAAATTTAATGAAAGCCCTATCTTTAAAAAATATCTATTTCTCCCTTTACACTAAATTTATAATGAACCTTTGGGAAATTTCTGAAGTTCTTACACACATATTAATTCCCATTAATTAACATAAAGGCTAAAATGCAAATAAAAGTAGTATCAGTCCTTGGAAAGGGCAGGACTCCAAGCAGAAGAATCCCTGACTCAGGATGTTCCCCAATGCTTGAGAGAGCAGCAGCCTGGCTCTGGATTGCAGATCCTTAAAGCGAACTTTGGAGGGACAGTGCTGAGAGCCCAGGGCTACCTCTCTGCAGCAGCATGCCAGGAACTGCTCCAGATGAATGGAAGGCCACATGCGGGCTAAATTCAAACCCCATCATGTTGTAGATGATCTCACACAACTCTTCCATGACGAAGAAAGTACGGCTGCACCCCAAATGTAAAGCAGGCCAGCGCGTCCTGATGTTTGCAAGTTTCCTGTTTCTACTTCCTGAACTTTTATAAGTTTTAGGATATTCTCCCTGAATCTTTTTAGGAATTGGTTAAAAAATAAGAAGAACACATTTTCCCCATTTTTGAACTGAAGAAAATTTAGGAGAAAAATTAGTAGATTTATCCCAAAATGTAAAGATCTTTTTCTCTTAAAACCCAGAGGTCATATGGGATAGTTGGAGCTGAGAATAAGGGTCATGCTCAGCATACATGAGGCCCTGGCTTTCATCACTGGCATCTTAATAAAAGAAAGAGCCAGAAAGTTCTGAGATGTGGGAACATTATTTCATCAAAACAAAATACCAAGCCAGCTACTTTCCCATGATAAAAGTATCATTTATGTATTTCCCTGGGCTCCAAGATACTTTAGAAGAGCAGGCACAGTACACTTGCAGACAGTACCCTCCTCCCCAAAAGCACAGGCATACAGTAGCTCTAAAACACGACATGAGAACAAATGGCCAAGTCAGAATTTGAACCTGCCTGCCGTTTCAAAGCTGATGCTCCAGTGGCTAAAGCATTCCTCCAGGATAATAGCCCCATGGAAGGAGGCTGCTGGCAGACATTCTTCGTCATCTGGCTTCTGGATGCTGTGGCTGTCTGATTGTCCTACAGGAAGCCCTGCCACCGGAGGGGAAGTAATTATGTGCCCAGGGAAGGAAGAAAATGTACCTGTTAGGCTTGCAGAAAGTGAAGGGATTACAACGGATATGGCTGTGCTTAAACAAGTCTCTGGCCATCGGCTCTGTCGTGATGCTGTGCCCAGTACATGCTGACAGCGTGGGGCAAAGAGTCGCAAGGATTCTGCTGTTTTCCTTGGGATACACGGAGAACACAGGCAGAAAAGACAACGGTGAGGAAGAGGAAACCGAAGAGCGTGTGTGTGTGTGTGTGTGTGTGTGTGTGTGTGTGTGTGTGTTAATTGAATGTAGTCACAAGTTGAAAGAGTACTTCAGGAACACAAGGGATAAAGAAGATAGATACAAGCTTAATTAATAGAATTCAGATGAAAGAAGGGGGAAATTAAATATTCATTACAGATTCCATAAAATTGTGAAAGAAAATAAACTCTCAATCAAAAGATGCATTGGAGATACAAAAACTTTAAGCATTAAGAATTGAGGAGGAAACATGAAAAAAACAAACTGTTTACATTTCCATGTGGGTATGTGTGACAATTTTTTTGTTTGTTTGTTGTATGACTGGTAGATGGCTGAACATAAACTTGTGAAAGGAGACAGTAGGAGTCATAAAAGATCTGGGAGATAATGGACAAGAGAATATATCTGTGATCAGTTCAGTTTACTTCTTGATAAGCTGAAGAACTAAGATTTGGTGGTGTTGTTGTTTTTATTAAGTCTGGAATAAAGAAGAGAATAAAGCAGATCCAGGAGATAAAGATAATGATGCTGATTACAATCATTGCAATATCTGAGATTATAAAATGTCCAGCGGTGCCTGAAAGTGTACCTGTTATTTCAGATTTATCAGATTCATCTTCTCATTGTCCACGTGTAACTGCACTAAAAGGCGGGGTCCATTATCACTTCATATTACATATAAAAAGGAGAAACAAAGAAATAAATTTCTGCAGTTACATGAAAGAGACATTATTTTCATCCAATATCTGCCTGAATTTTGTATTTAATCAAATAAGATTTAAATAAAAAAATCAAGTCATGTGTGTACGTTGCATGCCAAACTTCCCTGTAAAAGTTTTCTGCATATATGCATGCTTAAAATAGTAGATTGTTTATTTTTGTTTTCTTTAACTTTTCCCCCTTTTGCTGAAAATTTAGATTCTTTTCTCATACAATATATCCTGATTGCAGTTTCTCTCGGCTCCTCCCAGTTCTTCCAACCACACTCCTCTACAGATCCATTCCCTTTCTGCCTCTCATTAGAAAACAACAAGTTTCTAAGAGACAGCAACTGAACGTGACAAAATAAAATATAGTAAGATGAATCAAAAACCACAATATTGAAGTTAGATGTGGCAGCCCATCAGGAGGAAAAGAGTCCCAAGAGTAGGCACAAGAGTCGGAAACCCACCCATTCTCACATCAGGAGTACTTAAGAACACTAAGCGAAAGGCCGTACTATACACACAGAGGTCCTGATGGGCCCACATAGGCCCTATGCTTGTTCTTGCTGCTTCGGGCTTGGAGAGCGCTTGTATGCCTTTCTTAGTTGATTCAGAGGGGCTTTTTAAATGCCATTTCTGAAAACGGCAGGTAAAATGAAAACTAAAAACTCACCCACCGTATTTGTAGAGGGAGCACCTAAAAGATGGGCTGGGAAACTGAGTTGTGAGTTTATATTTTAAAAGATTGAGGAACTTTTGCTTTGATTTGCATTTTTATCTGAGCTAATTGACACTTTGGAAAACGCAAAACATTTCAAAGAGCCAGGCTTTTAAAGTCCAGGCCAATCCTCTCGTGTTTCTTCCCTGATCATTGACCCAGGTCTCTTTAGCTCTAGCAAGACATTAATTTGTAATATCCACCAAGCAAAGGCTCTCGCCATCCAGGGAAACCCAGGACCACAGGAGCACGACTGAATATCGGACAGAAGGATTGATCCTCTTTCCACTTGCCTCACAGTTACACTTTGGGACTTGCTATTTCAAATCAAAGTATACGTAAACCATGTGGTATTCTTTGTGTGCCTTTGAGTCTAAAAAGAAACACTCTCCATTCCTATAATAATCATCAATCATCTCAAAGAAACCACAGAAAAACAGAAATCCATAGAAAAAACAAAACTTCCTGCCCTAGGGATGCAATCCATTCTGTCAAAGGGGCTACATGGGACTCTACAGTGACCACTTCGATGTGACTACAGAGATCCTCTCATCTCCCTTACCGTCTTTCTATCTAGTAAGGTTGGGGATACAAAAGCAGTCACTCCACACAGTCTCAGCTAGAACTGTGTCTCTGATTCAGCAAGACCGAACTGAAAGCTTTAATTTCTTTCATCTGAGCATAATGTCCTCGTTATGAGGTTAAAAATGAAATCCGCTTAGACTTAAAGCATCCAGTAGCACAATAACTATCATATAATGTACGCTCCATTTTAGGCATTTTGCTCAGACTCCCAAACCCAAATCTGAGGACCCTACATTGCCATCAGCCCTCCCTTGATCCAACACCTCCATCCACCTATGGATGGCCTCATTTGCACCGCAACCTGCTTACTGAACACCCTTCTCCAAGGGCATGCGTACTATCTACCCGTAGGAATCACAACATCAACAGACTGAGAGAATTGGATCTGTCATTGGGTGAGGAAAGAGCGTTCATTGGCTCCAGTGGACCAAAAAGAGCAGGTCTCTTCAAGTGCGCGTTTTGTCCCTTGAAGACACGGCGGGCTTTTCCAGGAATCCATTCCAACGTCCTTGTCACGGGAGAACCACATTCCCCATGACCAGCCAGAGACTGAGAGGGTGCATTTTCTCATAAACAGCCACAGAGAGACCAGTTAGACAGTTAACAGGCAGCCGCTCCCTGGGAGACTCTTCTACCTGTTGACAATCTCTCCAGCAGCCGAAACAAGGGAGTCTATTAACCTGGTATGTTAAAATAAGCCACGAAAACTAGCCAAGTTTCCCTCCTTTGGACTGAGGCTGTGTCTTTCCTTACGTGTTTGCCTTCAGTTTCCTTCAGAGCCTTCAGAAAAACAACTAAAACAACAACTTAAAAAAAACACACAAAAAGAAATAGTTACAATAGGAGACTATTTTTCCTGCTATTTCAGAATTCTAAGTTTAACCTCCTTGATGTTCCACCCACGGTGTCGAATAGTTCATCACAATCCCGTTTTTTCCTTATTATATATAGTTTTAATACCCCGAGAAATAAAAGTGCTGAACTCCATCTGATATTTTACTGAACTCCTGAACTATTCTGAGTTAAGTATGACAGATACTCTAATGCTCCGGCGAGGGAAGATGTTTTTTTAGCTCAGGCTCGGAACATTTCCATTAAAAACCAGAGACCTCAGTCTTAACCCTGACAATGCCTCCTCCACGTGATTAATTATTTTTATGTGCGCTGCAGTCCATTAAGGAAGTGTCAGCGTGCCTTGGGATGTTGATTCCTTCACAAGGATCCCTTTGCCAATTTCGTTCTCTGCCTTTATCCAGGAAAATAAAGACTCATGATTTTTGCACATTTATCCCAGAATTTTAAAAATATTTTATGAGTTTTACATTTTAATTTGTGGGTCTCCTTGGTGCTATTCTTTTGAAGAATTATTTTGGCATCTCTGGGCTCATTTAAATTAAAAGAAAAAAGTTAAAACAGAAAGATGAAATCAGTAAAAATCTAGGACAATCATTTAGCAGCACCTTAGAAAGGAACGACACGTGTTTTAAACACGCCATAGTCGTTGAAGTCTATGCGTGACAACGTTTGCCTATTTGGTTCCAACATTTCACTAACACAAGAACTGCACTGTTGCGTGCAACGAAACAAGGAAAGGACCATTGGTGGCTCTTTCACACTTGAGCATCTGAATGCAAGGTGTTTTCTGTATACCTGGTAAGATATTTACAAAGGAATGATCAAAAAGCAGACTATTGCTAAAAGATTTTATAATTGAGTTAATGAATAAAAAGATGCATTTTCTTATCTAATTCTCACTCTGGAAGGCAAAATTGCATTTTCAGACATCAGGCAAATATATAAAGTATGTCCCTCGCAAAAAAAAAAAAAACTTTTATCTTGATTGTTGAAATTCTAGTATTGACTCTTAAGCAATTTGATTTTCTACCCATAATTGTGTGTGTACAAGATTAAGAAAATTCCACAAGTGTGTGCTATCCTATTTTTCTCTTGATCAATGTTCATAATTTTTAATTATTATAATGTTTGTTCCAAGTTAAGTTTTTTAAGTTGTTAAAATAATTAACAGCTCTTAGATGCATGTGAAAAAAAAACATAAGGTAAAGAAGAACTACATAGTATCATTTATTCGGAAGGGATCAAGGAGGTTAGGTGAGCATATGTGATCTCTAATGCCCCCATAGGTCTACAGACAGTGTTTCAGAGGAAAGACAGACAGTGAAGAAGTTAATTCTTCACCAGCTGGGACAGTGTTTGATCTATGGAAGTTTCTTTCACTCTTTCTTACAAATGAGTCAGACACATTAGTAGTAATATATAGAAATATCAATTTTAATTTTTATTCTTTTTAAAATTTATGTATATTTGATGCATCTACATGCCATGTAAATGCCTGGTGACCTCAGAGGTCAGAAGAGGTTCAGATCCCCCGGAACTTAAGTTCCAATGATGATGAGACACTGAGTGGGTGCTTGGAATTGATCCCAGGTCCTTAGAAAGTACACCCAGGGCTCTTACTATTGAGCCATCTCTCCAGCCCTTCATTATTGTTCCTTTTTTTAAAAAGTTTCCCCTCCCTCCTCTTTAGCACTTCCCTCCTTACCTCACTTCTCCCCCCTCCACCCACTTCTCTTCTGTCTCCATTCACAAGGGGTAAGAACTCCCATGGGACTCAACAAAGCCCAGCATATCAAGTTGAGGTAGGACCAAGCTCCTAGTACCATCCACCTTTACTTTGTCCAAAGCTTTCTTGGAAAGCTTATCTGTACCACAAGAGTAGTATGCCATCTCTCTTGCTTGGCATTTAAGAAAACAGTATCTTCAGATAGTTAACCACTATGGGAGAAGCTAGGCAGCTCAGCCGAAATAATCTCCCACTGTGTCCTGGTTAGACTTTAGATAGTTAACCACGGTGGTAGAAGCCAGGCAGCTCAGCTGAAATAATCTCCCACTATGTCCTGGTTAGACTTTAGATAGTTAACCACGGTGGTAGAAGCCAGGCAGCTCAGCTGAAATAATCTCCCACTATGTCCTGGTTAGACTTAAGCTGCTTTTCCTGAAGTCGCTGTCAGCAGGCACTGAGTGGTTCATGGGCATCGCCCAATCCTACATTTAAAAAACTCAGCCACTTACTCCCCAGAAAGCAAATATTAGACCTTAATTTCTCAGCTTTGACAAAGATGAAAATCCCCACGTGCTGAGATGAATGCAAAGTCGGTGCTAAAAGGGTGACAGTCCTAGTGTACATCAAGTGCTGACATATATTGTCATTTTCTATTCCCATCCTCTCACGCAGGTGCATTTGAGAGCCTTCTGTCACCACGATAGCTTCATAGGGCATTGCAATGTCTGTAACAGCCCTTGGAGGATCAACGGTAGAGAATACTGATCAGGATAATGAAAATCACCTCAGCTGAGAACTGTTGCCAGTTCATGAAGGTTGAGGGAGAAGAAATCAGTTTTCTTCTCAGGACTGTGGCCTCTGGTAGGTTGCCCATGCTCCATTGGGTAGTTCCTCGCCCGCTGCCCATAAGGGCAACTCTAAATGGACTAGTGTGTTTTCAAGAAATAAAAGAAGATTACATGTGGTTGGGAGGGAGATAATGAAAGAGCCTAGGAAAAACTGGAGAGGGTAGAACCAAAATAGTTGGTATACATGTATGAATTCTCAAATATAGATATATAAAATAAAAATTTTAAGAATATTGATAAAATAAATATTTACATAATTGTTAATAATTAGTGCAGGTCACTTAGAGAAAAGAGAAAACAGGTGACCACAGAGTTGTCCTCTGACACTGCGGGACCACGGGCAGGGGCACCAGGATTTATCCCTACTGCTTGTACTTTAAGGGATCCCATTCTCTTTGGATAGATACCTTGCTCAGTCTAGATATAGAGGGAGGACCTTGGACCTTCCACAAAGCAATGTGCCTTACCCTCCCAGAGGAGTGGATGGGCGGAGGGGTGGGAGGGTGTGTGGAGGGAATAGGAGGAGGGAAGGGAGTAGTGGGAACTGGGATTCATATGTAAAATGAAAAAGGATAACTTGTTTTCTTTAAAATAATAAAAGAAATTAAGGAAAAAAGAAAAGAAATTCTTAAAAAAGTATCCTCTGATGTCCAAGCATGTAATACAGCATGCACATGAACATTTACACAGACAGAAAGACAGACAGACAGAGAGGGGAACATAATAATTTCTTAAATATTGTTCCACTATATTAAATGGCCTATAAGTCATCAAAGTTAATTTAGACAGCATCCTATATTTGAAATTGCTGATACCTCAGCTTATTTTACTGCTTATTCCATACTGAGAAAACTTTATTCATTTCCAAACATCTTAAGTTATCCTAGGATGATGGCTCACACCTGTAATGTCAGTACTTAGGAGGCAGAGGCAGAAGGATCATTTTAAGTTCAAGGCCAGCCTGCGATATATACGTGTTAAAGTCCAGTTGTCTTCTTAGTGAGGACCTATCTCAAACACTTCAAAACCAAGAAGAAAAGAAAAGATCCAAAACTTAAGCTATTTATCCTAGCTAAATATGACTGCCACGGAGTTTAAACACCTCCAGAATGAATTCTGTCCGAAGGGGTCATTGGAAAATTGTTTATTTTTATTGGGACACACTAATAGTATAAAATAATGGATGAATACAAAGTAGTAAATTTTTAAACTGAATTGCTTTTAATCTTCAGGTGGTAGCAGAAAGGGTTTGGTGTAGATATTTAGCTGCTGGGGAGGATGAAATAAAGGTCCACACTCGAGAGTGAGAAGAGGGCCTCTTTGGGGTGGGAAGGACACAATAGTTTGGGGAGGTATTTAAGGGGAAATTTTCTTATTTCAGACGTTGTCTCCATATGTCCCTCAGTTTACTCTTGGACTCACAATGTAGCCCAGGCTGACCCTACAATTGCATCCTTTGAGTGGTAAGTGACAAGCCTGTACTACCATACCTGGCTTAAACGCTTGTTCATTGTTTCTTATAACTTGAAGTTAAGAGCAGAGAAAGCCGAATAAAAAGATAATGTTTTGTAATGCAGAGTTGGTAGAGGTAGGAAGTATTAGATATGAAATGTCATGGGTCCCAGGAAGTGTAACCAAGTCCAACTTTGCTCTTTCTGTTCCACCAAAATGAGAAGAGGTGAGACATCCTAGACACGCTTTCCTAACACCATGAAGCCACCTGTCACCATGAAGCCACCTCACCATGCTTTCCCCATCACCATAGATCCATAGACGGTGTCTCCTTAGAGTAAACCTTTCTCCTTTTAATTTGCTTTAGTCAGATACTCTGTCACAATGACACATAAAAAGGTGACAAGTACTATCACATTTGAGAAGACACAATAAATCAGTACACACTGTCTGCCTTGGCCACAGCTTGTGCTGGTGTAGAGCAGGCTGTAGTACAATTAGACATAAAGATGTATTTGTGTTGCCTAAGTGATTTGGCCTCTGAAGATCTCAGCTGGGGCTGGAGACTCGGCTCAGAGGTTAGGAGCACTGGCTGCTCTCCTAGAGGGCCCAGATCTGAACCCCAGCACCCACATGACAGCTCACAACTGTTTGTAACTCCAGCTCCAGAGGATCTGACTTCTTCTGGCTTCTATAGGCTCTGAGCATGCACATGAGACACAGACATATGCAGGCAAAATACCCATACACATAAAGTTTTAAATGTTTTTTTAAAGAAATCTCAGCTGTTCATACACTTGTTTTTAAGGGGGGGTAGGGCTGGGGCTGGGGCTCAACAATTAAGAGCACTTGCAGCTCTTCTAGAGGACTGGAATTCAGTTCCCAGCACCAATGTCCGATAACTCACGATCAATTGAAAATCCAAGTACAAAGGAATCTGTTACCCTCTGAAGGCACTGTACTTATATAATGCATTCACACACATGCGTGTGCACACACACACACACACACACACACACCACGTTTTTAAATGAAATAACAAATCAAGGAGAGCTAATTCTTCCCATCTGTTACCTTAAGTTCACACCATCTTCTCTTCTGAATGCTGTCTCATTCTACATGCCAGAGGAGAACTAGTCCAAGGAGACCCTTTCACAAGCAGCTGGAGACTGGGCACTATACGCATCTATCAGAGGACCTATGGTGGTTTGAAAGAGAATGGCACTCACGGGCTCATATGTCTGAATGCTTGGTCCCTCCTAGTGAGACTGTTTGGGAAGCATTAGGAGGTGTGGCCTTGTTAGAGTGGGTGTGGCCTTGTTGTAGGATGTATGTCAATGAGGGTGGAGGTTGAGGGATTTCAAATGTCTTGTTCTCTGCCTGTTGCCTGCAGATAAGAAAGGAAAGCTCTTAGCTGCTACTCCAGTACCATGAGGGTTTGCTTCTAGCCACGATGATCGTGGACTAACCGTCTAAAACAGCAATCAGTCCCCCAGTTAAATATGATTTCTCTTAGGAGCTGCTTTCATCATGGTGTCTCCTCACAACAATAGAACTGTAACTAAGACAGAGCCATCTTGAACTGACTACATTGACATATAAATATATTTCAATGGTATATGTGTAACAACACCATCGCTTCCGTATATGCATGTCTGAGTAATTACTATGTGCCTAGGATTGTGTTAACATTAAGAAAACCATGTTCAAAACAGATATATCTTTCCATTCCCAGTACGTTTTTACAGACATGCAGAAATTCAGATGAAGAACGTTCTGGTCACTAGCAGCAGATAGATGTCACTTAGATGAACACACAGGTGACTCTGGTTGCTCTAAGAAGAAAACAGTTTGCAATTCTAATAGCACAGAAAAGAAAAGAAGTTGTCCCAGAGACAGCTTCTCCAAGAAAATGATTTTGAACCAGATGGTGTTGGGTGAGGCTGAGAAGGCTGTAACCCTCAGCAGGGACTAGGCCTATGCTGCATGGATACCCAGGCTAACTAAGCACAGAGTGGCTCAAGAGAAGACTGACAGAGTGGGTGCTAGAATGTGCTGTGCAGGCTTAGAGATCTTATAAAAAGTATAACCTTTAAACCAGGAGAAATGGGCTTGGACTGCAAATGCCATGATCGCATTCTCCCTTCAGGAAGTTTTATCTCTCTGGAAAACTAAGGACAGGTCAGCTCCCCGTTGGCCATAGTTAGAACGTCCCTCTACACTTCTCCTTTTCCAGATTTATTTTCTCTTTGTCTTTACAGAAGGCTTAGCACCATGGCTGAATGAAGCTGGGAAGAGCTTTACTGTGTCCACGCAAGGTTCAGCTCTGTATGTTCTTCACCGGGGTGGGGGTGGGGGGTCGGAGCAAGCACTGGGGTAGTGATAAAGGGAAGAAGGCCAAACATAGGCAAGTCCATGCCTGCTGCAATGTGCTCAATGAGACAAGTAGGCTCATCCAGACCAGCATTGTCATTCAGCTACTTCCTAGCCAAAAATTCATGGAAAAATAATTCAGAACCATTCTGCTGCCAATGCCAGTTGTTGGCATGAAGACAGAACAGGGGAGCTAGTTCCTTTGACTTTCTGATTCTCTCTAGACAGGTAACAAAGAATAACTCCCATGTCATGCCACTGTTCGTTTTCACAAGCAAAGAAAACTATGCCCACATAATAAAATGTAAACATTAGGAGGTAAGCATATTTATTCTAAAATCTAAATTTTTTTCCTTTTATTTCTAAACTACTATTTAAAATTGAACTCTCCACGGAAAACTAAGTACATGTTTATTTCTTCTATCTGTTAGCTAGCTTAATGTTTTAAAATTTGTCTTTGAACTCGTACAAATTTTCCAAAATCTGAACCTTCCCCCATTTAAACCAGGTATGCAAATGAGTCACTGAAAGAATTGTTGGGAGGATTCCCGCCCCCCTACCATCTCAAATCCTTAAGGAATGTGGATCTAATTTAAGCTTCATTCTATTAAAATCGAGAATACACCATAAAACACTGGTACTATGAGTTGCATCAAGCAAGTAAACATTTGTTATGGGGACAGTAAAATTTACTTTTCACAAAAGGAGCCTACAGTAATAATGCATTCCATTCTATTTCCCAGAATGCTTCTTAAGTATGTTAATAAAGTCTTTATTGTGTCTGCTTATAAAAGTCGCCACCATTTCCCATTAGAAAGTCTCTGTTTATTCATCAAACATTTACTGACAGTGACTGCTGGGAGCAGCCTCAGATTTCCACTCCATTACACGTTTGTGGCATAAAGCACATTAATTATAGATATATTACAATATTCAACTCATTGAGGAAAAATTAGATGATCAAGGCTCATTTTCCTTGACAATAAGCAAGTTAATGAAAATACTAATTACCTGGTGATGAAGTGGAGCCTTCAGGATTGAATGCTGAGCATCTGTAAGAGAGTTTTGTAGATCTAGCTCAGAATATTAAAGCCAGAAGCATTGCGAGTCTAGGAGATGGCCCTTGCAATGGTCCAGTGCCCTCTAATTTGAGTGGTATGGATAGGTCGAGGTGAGGTGCAGCTGTATGACATTGTTAGGGGTAAGTCACTGAAAACTGACAGCTTTAACTAAAAAAAAACTTAATTAATGTTATATGGATGACAAATCAGCTTCATAAAAGAGTAACATAGAAAATAGAATCATCATCATTATGGACAAGCCTTCTCTTCTTTACCCATTTAATAAATAATATTAGAACTCTATTCAGCCATTTTGAATTACATGCTAGCAAACATCTTGAAAAAAATCTCATCTCTCAGTTTCTACAAACTCAGTAGTGATAGACTCTTAGCACAAGAACACAAACACACATCAGATAAGGCTATTGACATCCTATGAACTAGGTCCTCTGGGAGCTGGGTATTAACCCACTGAGCAGAGTATCCAGCACACACAAGGCTTAGAGCTCCACCCCTAACATCGAACATAGTGGACTTGGTAGCACAGGACTGGTATCATAGCACTTGAGAGGTAGAAGCAGGGTGACCAGGAATTCAAGGTCATTTTCCACTACATAAGGCATTCAAAGGCATCCTGAAAGCATAAGATCCTGTGTCAAAAATAAAAATAGGTCCTTTCTAAATAAGCATATAAAAAGATAGCCTATATTATTTGTTATCAAAATTCAAATTAAATTAATGAGACACCATTATAAGCCTTTTGAATGGCTAAAATGATAGTTGACAGAGCCAATTACAAAGTAGGAAGTAAAATAACAAAAAGTCATGAGTTGCCGGTAGGGAAACATAACGGTTCAGTCACTCTGAAATAGAGACAAGCAATATTTTTGCAAAACTAAGCATAATCTAAATACTACATGTATTCCTTTACATTTACTCAAGTAATCCGAAAGTTGACCCCACATAGACCCCGAATATAAATTTGTACTTCCACTTTCTTCTAATTACTCAAAGTAGACACAACCAGAGTATGTGATTTGGTTTTGTTTCACATATTTTTGTTGGTGGCAATTGTGTTGCCGTGCCGGGGCTCAAGCAAGGTAACACTTTGTTAGGAAAGAGCTCTACCACTAAGTTATGCCTCCAGCCTGAAGGTGGCTTTCAATAGATAAGTATAGATAAGCATGTAAAAAACTTACATGTTCATGTAATACAACACTCAACAATAATGAAGCAATGATCTATAAAACCATAAACAGATGTTAAGATAGACTGCTAGCTGAAATAAGCCAGCCTGAAAAGGTTGCATACTGAATGTATTCAGTATGATACACTAGAAAAGACAAAGCTACCGTGAGGCTAACACAGTCAGAAATAAGGTGAAGGAGCGAGGATAGAAGTGATGAAGTTACTCAGTTATTTAGACAGGGAAACTATTCCGTGTGATAGTATAGACATGAATTAATGTGCCTCTGTCAAAAACCTTTGTAGCATTAAGAATGGACATAAATTATACATTTTAGAAAATCATGCTGGGGACCAAGAGAAGACAAGATAAGATGCAGATTGTAACCCAAAAAGTCTTTGTACAACTTAACCAAAGGAGATGGGAAGGCTGCTATGCTAAGTAACATTATGAATGAATATACTTATGTAATATTATAGGAAAAAGGTATTACATAAGTTCTTTACTCTAATAAAATTGTTTCTCACAAAGGTATAGGTTAGTAATTTTAAAATCACTATATATATAGTGATATACATATATATATATATATATATATATATATATGTATACCAAAATTAGACAGTTGGGTAAATGATAATTTATGGATTTCAAATGCTTGCTGTGGGAATAAATGTTTAGACATAAGCAAGAAGATGATTTAGGTGGTGATACAATTAGCCATCAGTATATGTTTAGTTTAAATACAGATACACAAGTATATACTAAATACCACATAAAATCGCTTGTTTATGTATATGTGTGTGCATACCTGCATAATACATTTGTGAAAACAAAACCATATTGAGGGGTATGTCAAAAGCACACAGGCGCAAATCAAAATGTCTTCCAATGTCCACAGATAGAAAAACTTGAGAAAAAACTAAAGTATGATTGGATCATATTCCAGAAGCATGTAAAGTAGTTTATTTGTGAATATATACTGGATGGATGGATGGATGGATGGATGGATGGATGGATGGATG
>JAQHUG010000036.1:8221048-8243304 GCA_028555095.1 Dicrostonyx torquatus
TGTGCAAAGGAGATTGTTTCCACCTACCTAGTCAATGAAGATCCTTGTGCAAAGGAGATTGTTTCCACCTACCTAGTCAATGAAGATCCTTGTGCTTCAAGCCAATTCCTGACCCTTGGTGGGGAGGGAGGATAGTGTAGAGTTTTTTTGGGGGGGCTAGTCAGATTCCTCTCCTACAGAAGAAAAGAGATGAACAACTAAGACTAAAACCTCATGGACAGGATGAGATGGAAAAGCTAAATAATTATTCTTGATTACTTGAACTAGACATACCAATTAATGAAGGAAAAGGGAGGTAGGTGGAGTTCAATGGCTCTTAGAAAAGAAATCAGATCTCTATATGATGGAAATTAATCACCTCACTGCCATGGCAGAATGTCTGTCTCCCCCAAGATCACACTGGATCATGTTTCTACGCAGGGATTTCACACACAGCTCCCACGCTGGCACCCAACAGCCTGAAGGAACCCAGAAACGCTCTGTCCATGGTGCACGGCATGTATGTATCACAGATATGATTACAGGCAGAACAATTTCTTCTCGGTTGCTTAATTTCTAACTCCTGTCAAATTCTATCGGTTTTGTCCATTTCTAGACTTTTGTTGGTGCTTCATTTCTGATGTGAGAATTGTCTATCATTTCACGCCTTCAGCATGGCATGTTGCAGTTAAGTTTAAAAGACTGTTATAAAGAAATTACCGAAATGTAATCTCAAGTGCAGTGCCAACGGTTCTAAGGAGCAAGCTGGCCAGGAAGCCCTAATGTCTCCATTAATACAGCTATTAATTTTGAAAGACTTGACAGCTGTAACATCTTTTTAAAGGAAGAAAAAAAAAACCTTTTCCTTTATCTCCAAAATGCTCCCTTCTTTGTACGTAGCAGCTGTCTCTAGCCCCCTTCTACTGACTGTTTTAATTTGTCTTTAATATCAGATGTGCCTTATCGATTTTTTTTCTGTGTATATTTTCATTCTGAATAATTCAGAGGCATGAATTTTTTCCCCATTATGGTCAATAGCAGGAGCAAATTTTGAGGATAATCAATTGAGCCCTGACTGACAATTCCTGCTGTTGATATCCCCAGAAGTGAGGGAGGGGGAACAGCAGGGGATAATACGACCCAACAGTCAATCACAGCTATCAGCAAACGAGCCAACACGGATTTGTGTGAGGGATGGAGATCCATACAGCAGGCCCAAAAGGCCAGCTAATAGTTGGCTCTTTTTACTTTTCATCATACAGCACTCCAGCTGTGCCAGAGAGAGTTATGGTCTATTCTTCTATACATTTTCCTCTTTACTAACGTAGTTTTAAAATCATGACTTAAAGGTGTCATCTTTCATAGGAATATGTACATCATGAAGGCATCAATTCTTAATGATTTGTTCATATTTTAGCTGTGCTTTTTCCAAAATAGGATAAGAAAATTGGACAGCTTCCAGGAAGCCAGTCTGGGGAATAAATAATTGTCACATTTTAATTCAGATAATATGGTTGAAATTAATTATCATAGAGCTGACAGAAACAATACAAGTTGGTCTAGTCTCCCCTCACCTGCAGGAAAAGCACATTTTCTGTGTCTGTCTTGGTGTTGGCATTCATCCAAGTCTTTGACACACTCAATTTACTACAAAATTGGCAGTCCTCTACCTCATAAAGGAATACAAGTGTAATGATAATATTGTGCCCAATGCATGATACGATTGATACAAATCAAAGTAGAACTAATAAAAATCAGACAGACTTCAACGATTATAGTATTTTAGATCATCTATGTCTTTGCTAAGACATTTTCGTAAAATCCTGAATTAGCAGGATGCACTAGAGGCAGGTGGGCGATTTCACCCTCCCAGAGCTGTTGAGATCGGAACCAAGAGAGCAAAAGAGAGTTGGCGGAACATGGCAATTCATTTTCAATTATGTAGAGTAAATGGTCTTTTTCAGGTCTGATGATTTTTGAAGACTGTTTGAAGGTCCAGTGTCACTAACACGGGGATTTTGCTGCTCTGTACAAGGAATGGCTGTCACAATAATCAGTTCAAAAATTGGAGAATAATTAAGATGTCCAGTAGTCATGGATAAATATTTCTGATGTAACAGCAATCAAGATCCCTAACAAATGGTTGGTTATAAAGTAATGGTCATAGAATTAATAATTTCTGTAAGGGTCTCCTGGATTTGCATATCTCCAGCAAAGATCTATAAAATTTAGAAAACATCTGTAGTTAATTACAAAGTAACTTATAGTTAAATAATAGCTCAGTGTATGCAAAGGAAACAGGGAATTTAGGAGTCCTGGTTTAGTTTACCATAGATAACTTATTTATAAATCTCTGTAATTTATTATTAATGTCCTTATACAATAATCGCTCATGCATATAAACACAGTTAACCTTAAAATTTCATCCTGATTCCTTTTTCTTTACAAAAGGGGTGTTTTGACTTTAGAATTCATTCGTCTTAAAGGTTCTTGAGGACATTAAAGACATGCTACCATTATATTTTATTGTGGAAAATACTGATTCTTTGTACCAAATCTTATTTTATTCATCAATAAACTTCATGGAGAGAAAGATTACTCTCATTAAAAACTTTATTTTCTTGGAATTAATTTTATGATTGCAGTTTACATTTCAAAAAATATAGTAGAAGCTATTTGTATTTTTTGGTTTTTTTTTTTTTTGGTTTTTCAAGACAGGGTTTCTCTGCAGCTTTGGAGTCAGTCCTAGAACTAGCTCTTGTAAGTAGAAGCTATTTGTAAAGTTAGATTTTATTTTCTGAACACCAACAGAAGCTTTTTTCAAGCATATTATATCAGTGCTCACACGTTTCAACGTTCTCTTCAGCAATGATTCTCTGATTTGTTCATGTTCTTTACAGGAAAATATGATTTTGATGTGACAAATTCTTTTAATATTATGTGGCATATCAGTGTGATATGCTATATGGAGAACAGAACATGAAAACAGGTTGGTTTTTTTATTTTTTGGTTTGTGTAGCAATGACCATTTTCCAGAATTGATTAAATGCTGGTGTAAAAACACTAAGGCGGCAAGCACTGCCGTTCACAAGCAATGGCTAGAAATAGTTAACAACGCTAAGTCAGTAAGATGACACCCTCTGCTTTCCCTGGTCAGCTATAAATGCTGGAATAGTGGGTGTTAATGCTGACATCAAAAAGTGGATCTCTCTTCTTGAAATAAACAAGAGGAATTAGGCTGATTGGGACAGAAGAAGCAGGTTCTAGCGCGACTCAGTTACTTGTGAAATCTTAGTTGGACTCATAGGTCCAATAATAACAGCTACAATTCATAGAAGGTTTTCTCCCAACCCGAGATTGTTTCCATTAACACAGAGAGAGAGACTATAAGTCAGCCATCATTGTTCCCATTTTGCAGATGTTGAATTTAAGGACTATGGAGGCAATAACTGCCTGAAGTAGCACTATTGTAACAGATGGTGTCAAGAGGGCTAAATTCAGGCCTAGTAGACTCTTAACCCCCTACATGGGTGCTGTCTGTTCAAACATTAGAGCTGAAACACACAATTGCCTTCTATTTTTAAACTCTGTTGTTCGAATTTGTATCACTCCCAAGTGCAAAGGTTTCCACCACTTCTTGAAATGCTTCTTAATTTAAATTCGTTTGTTTTGAGTAAGAGGTTTTGTTTTCTAAATGCTTTGTTCACAAGAATCATAAGAAACTCAATGAAAGAAATGAGGAAATGACCCCATGGCTCATTGCCCTCCTCTCAAGAATCTTGGCAGATCAAGAAAGAAGGTAAGGGCAGATGTTGAACAAAATTGATGCTACCAGAGAGAGAACATCTCCCATCATAAAACACCTAGCTAAGCACTTGCAAGGCTGTGACAAGGGGCGGCAGCATCTGGTAAATGCAGGCCTGTAGGATATGCTTCTTTTCTCCCAATGTTCTCAGTTCAAGCTCTCTAACTAGCAACCGCATCACTGTGGGGGGATATCACTGTGGTGCCTTTATAAAGTGCTCCTCTGTTCAAAGAACTGTCAGAGCTTCAAGGAGTCAATAGAGAGAGCTCAAGAGACATCCACTCCTTTGGGTGCGATTTGGGGCTGGGGTGTAAGTGTAGGTTCAGGTCAAACCCTTTCTGCCAGGTCCATGGTCTATGTATTCCCAGGCAATTTATCCAGCTTCTTAGAGCCCTTATTTCTTCAACTGGAAATAAAAGTCAAAAGGATTCTTGCAGATAGGTAGATACATGGGGTAGTCATGAAGAATTAGCGACACCGTGAGCATGCAGCACTGGTCACAAGGAAGAAGATCAGAAAGTGTCAGTCTTCACGCTTGGAATCCCATGACCAAGAGATGTCTGTCTGAATATTACCTAGAACTTTACTACAAATCGGAGAGTCCTTATAAGGAGGAAGCTAGTATCTAAGATTGTGAATAAAGATATGACAAAAAAGGGAAAAAAAAACAAAATGAATATCCTTTCAGAAAACCTAATTTTCGAGCTGCTGGGCCCAGTCAGCCCTGAAACCTCAAACTCATTCTAAACTGCAGTCTCTGGAGGACACAGTGCCGTGGTCACATGCTTACCTACTCAGGTACCTTCAAGAGGGCCTTGAGGATCCCCACATACCCAATCGAGCACACGTGTATCTTCATATTTCATCTTAAAGCCATTTAGCATTAGGAAAATAAGTTGAAGCATTATGGATAAGAGTCGGCAAAGTAAATGACAGATTTTTATATGTGTGTTCAAGAAAGAAAAACATGTCTCTTACGCGGGCCATAGTGGTGGGACTATGCTAATGGAAATCACTCTACCACTTTATTCATAAGGGTCATTTATAAATGATGTGTGAATGTCCATAAATGTCTCTCTTATTTGCTATTAATAGTTAGCAATGCTATTATGTTTACATAAGCCCGTGTTCCTCCCTTTGAATGGAAGCAACAATAGGTATATAATGTGCTGAAATGAGTCTACAGATAAAATAAGCATATTTTTGCTTGGTTATTAACTACAATAAAGTATTTCCACTTGGGTTATTTAAGGTTGTATTTAGATTTCATCTTTAATTTGGAAAAACCTCAGGGTGCTGTTTTCAATGAAATGTATCAATCATAACTCTTGGAGCCCAATTATTACACTTCAGCTAAATTACTTACAGTGATCTCCCCACTTAAAGCGCACTTCAAAACCTCAAGTGAGTTGTCATGAAAACGCTTTCTTTTCTAGGAGTTTAAAAAATATTCTAATAATATTTTCAATCAGATTTGTCTGAACAGGAGTTTCCATCACACCGCAGCATGGCCAGACACAGTGAGGGGAATATAAAAACTCAGTCACTGGTCCTTTGTTTTGCCATTTCTATCAGAAGGAAAGGGTCAGTTACCACCTTGCACTTCTTCCCAACAGGGGAAACATGCTTCAAGAATAGAGATATAAGTGTTGAATGATCTCTTGGGATTTGGAAAATCTTATTAAATGTTCACTTCATGAAATAGTTTGTTCTAAATGTAGAAGAAATGGTAAATGCTCACCAGGGTCATTTACCTAAAGATTATTTCATCTGTGTTTTACGTGGAAGTAACATTCAGTATCATCCTGAGCAGTATTCATTCTTATTTCTCTCATTCACTAGTACTTCTAACGAAAAAGGTAGAAGTAGGCTTCGGAGAGCCAGAGACTGCACAGACCATCTCTCGAAGCTGGTGGATAAGTTCCTAGTGGAGGGAATGGTCACCTAAATCCTAACATATACTCTGTGCTACATGGGACAGAGTGGAGGAAAGGAAAAGGAAGAGCACGCCTCCTTCCTTTTTTTTACTTTCCCCAGCTTGTTTTGACCTTTTATCCTTTCCTACTATGTCAAATTTGGATCTCCAACAAATCCAGATTATATGCAACACTATACTGTAGGCCATTTCCAGAACTATGGAAAGAGTGAAAAAAACAATGGATGCTAGGAGCTAAAAAGGAGAGCAAATTAAATAGGAAAAACGCACAGATTTTTAGAGCAATAAAACTTTCCTGTATTGCTCGGTGTGCCATTATGCGTTTATCCAAGTCCACAGAAGAACGACATGAAGGATGCACCTTAGTGTAAACTACGTCCCTCAAGTGTAGACTCATCAGTTGAAGCAAGTGTGTCACTTTGGTGAGGAACACTGATGGGGAGACTATGAATATGGAGAAGACTTCGTTGGAGATCTCTGTTCTTTCCTTTTAACTGCTGTGGTCCTAAAGTTGCTTTGAAAAAGTAGTGTCATTTTCAATAAGAGCATGCTGCTGTGAAGGAAAGCACTTTTAGTCTCCTCTGGGCACCCCCAAAGGATGCTGAGCAACATGCTGTGATAGCGGGGGAGGGGCAGAAAATAGGAGGAAGGGCTCCAGACTCCCAGCCCAGTGGGTAGAAGACAATCTCAGTCAGATTCACATTTTTGCCCTGGGCCAGATGTGCCTAAAAGCTTCATGCCTTGGCACATTGCCTCCCATAGTGGCATCGACGTCTCGAGAAGTCACACACTTCCTTTCCCAGTTTCACCCCTGGGAAAAACATCAGATCTGCAGATGCACCATTCAGTTTTACCTCCTTCCTTTGTCTAACAGAGAATAGGTGGAGGACCTGCAATAATATGATGAAAGTTTAGATCTCTATTAAGAAAGTCAGGAAGGTCTGCTAGCCCTATGCAAGATGAGGAACAGATGGATGAAGAACCTAGACAGAACCTTCCTTCTTATTTGGGGCTCTGAAAAGTCATTGTCTTGGTTAGATTTATGAAATTTAGAAATAGAAATACAAAACCATTTGGGGAAAAAAAGCGAAGTTATACTGTAACATCTGTTGTTTTGCTCATCAGGACACCATACACTGTGCTGGACACAAAAGTAGGCTCACAGAAATACTGATCAAATCAATAGAATATTGACTAATAGACTCCATGGGTGGATGAATGGATAGATGGATGGTCAGACAGATGGGTGGATGCTTGAACTCAATGTGTCTAGACATCATTTTAGCCCTTGCAATCTTATGAAGCTTGAAGTGGTATTTACCTTTGCTTTTCTCCAAAACTGTCATCCATAAGCAATGAAGAATGGATTTTTAAAGAGATGTGGAAATGGAAAAGAATACCCAGAAATCAACATGTCTGCTTCAGTTCCACTTGCTCCAATGCCTTTTTTTTTTTAACAAGAGGCTTTCTCCTTTGCCATTTTTTACATACATTATTAGGCTATAATCTCAGGAAACTGGAAAGAGTGAAGCCCCAGAAACCCAGACTATGATCCTGGTAGAGTTACAGATGTGAAGATAGGAAAACATGAGAAGTGTTTTCCTTCTCTGATCAAGGAAGAATCTCACTCTCCCCAGCAGTAGGAAGAGCCGAGCACCTAGTCTGTTCCCTTCATCCTCGTAGCCTTGATCAATTCTGCACCACCGCTAGAAAAGATCAGGGAAGCACAATACAGGTTTACAAACTACAGTTACATCCTTCATAGTTTCATTTTTTCTTCCTCTTTAAAGATAGTTGTATATTCAAGATTCTAGTGTCTTTACCTGGAGAAGAGATTTGCGGTGGCAGGGGACAGCACAAACGAGGAATTCAAAATAGGAGAGCTGCGAAAGTGGATCCTTTGATCTGAAGTTAGTCTGTGGATCCCATAGACCTGATAAGCAAAACTCAAGCATTTTCTCTAGTTCTCTGTCAGCTACAATACGACCATAAGATCAAACTATAGTGGGGGTTATGCGTGAAACTACACACCCTTAACCCTTAGCAAGCTGGAGGTCATCTACTTACACCTCAAGTTTCTAAGCTGCCAGAATGACTTAAATCAAACCTACAGCTTCATGGCATCCCTTTGCTGCAGGAGTGTGGAACATAAACCACTCAGTAATTTACTAAGTCTAACCCCAAGAGAGGAGCACTTGGCCCTCATTCTACAGCCAAATGATAGTCATAACTACCAAAAGGATTCAGCCATGGCCACTGATAACATAACCTTCTTTAATCTTTACAATAGTAGTTACCATTGAGCCCCATTATATCAGCAAGCCAAAGCATGTGCAGTCATGTCTCATTACTTAAGTAAATGCAAATGTGAATTTTGTTAAAATGAAACCACAGTGGGCTGAAGAGACGGCTCACCTGTTAAAGGCTAGGCTCACAACCAAAAATAAAAAGCCTCAGAGACGTTAATTAACCTAAATTTACACTGTATTTGGCAAGACCGTAATTTCAAAGTGACTATGTGTAACTTGTGGTAGAGCTGACAGTAAAGTACTGGGTTAGTGTGTGCAGCAGCACCTTAAACTCTGTGCCCGTCACCCCCAAAACATTAAAAACAAAAGAGGGCACCGTGAGTCCAACCTTTAACCTTGGTTTCTTGAAGCTAAGTCTTAAGGAGAAGCAACGAGTTTGTCAGCACAGTTTTGCTTCAGTCTGCACACATGAGAGAACCAGCAGTAAGCATTTTGAGCAAATAGCACATATTGGGCGTGTCCTCGGAGCAGCACAGAGCTCTGTAGTTCCTTCTTCATTCCTTTAGTTGGTGTGTCACTCCGTAGGAATTTAAGAATTTACATTTTGCCTGATCAAATATCCCGAATGCACGTTAACTCTATTGTTTAATATATTTATCTTACTATAAACATGCAATGTTTATGCACTTCACTGACCTACTATAATTTATTATATTAGCCACAAATTGGAGAGTTATGCAAAATGTTAAATAGAGTTATACAAACATATATATTTTTTCAAAGGCAAAAGTTCTTCTTCTCTAGTTTGAATAAGTTAACCGCCCCCTGATCATTACAGTTTATTGAGGCTGCACTGTACTGTTTTAGGAATCCTTAGATGAGTTGCTGATAACAAGTAGGATGATATTCAGCTAATTACCAAGGAAGCTTAGCTCTCTCTGAGGCCCTAGTTATTAAAATCTAGTGAGACACAAATCAATACCAAGAGGGAGAGAAAGAGAGAGCAGAGAGGAAGATCCAGGGTGCCCAGAGAAGACAGCTTCTCTGAAAATGATGGACTACTCCTTTCTCCTTATTTTCTAGCTAATTGAGAGTAGAAAGATGTTAAGGAGATAGACCTGGCTGCTAGCCAGCCATATCACTTCCCAAAAAGACTCAGCCATCAGGCTGAAATAATCAAGGCCTTTTTGAGGAGCCCAGGGAAGAATTCCTGGAAATAGCGTAGCATATTTGATTTCACATTATCCAACAGCATAAGATTATATATTAACATTCTCTTGAATTCAAAATGTTTATTGATTTTTTTAAGCTTTAGATAATTTAACTAGGTTACATTTGCATTATGTGGTATAAACTAAACATTTAAAGTTATTTCTGCTCACATCTAAAATTGAGTATTGAGCTAAAAATAGCTCTTTTTTTTTTTGCCTGAACTGATGGAGAAAGTGAACCAAAGGTAGTCATCAAATATTTATGTATATTAAGTATTACACTTACTCATAGTCAGAATCTAAAATAATTTTAATAGGGGGATGTATCTGATAGTGATATCAAATGGAGAGAAATTCATTAAGGACTGTGTGGTATCTAATAACTAAATATGAAACCCAATGTTATATAAAACAAAAGGGGAAATTACTGCTTTAAGGAAAGAAAAAAGTGAGTTTGACAAGTTACACAGGTGCATTTCTAAGAATGTATCATAATTGTAGTGAAACTTTTGTGGAAAAGGTATTTATTAACTTCACAAAATACCAAGTTTATATTCATATTTTCCCGTAAGCCACTCACTGGCATTCTGCCAAAGTTGCTTTCTTGCTCCTTTGCCATCGATATTCTAGCCAGTGTATTTCTTGGAGTTCCATGGTTCCATAAGCTTTTTAAATCCCGAATAGTCTTTCTCCCTGTTTTATTTTCTGATTTGGACATTTGGAACAATCTAGGCCCAGTCTCAGGTGTTAAGCCTCACACTCTGGATTAGATGGTTGTTTACTCGCGGTGCACACTTTAACTCAAACTGTGATCTCATCTCCTGCATTTCCTAAACCTGGCAATCAAGCCAAAGATTTGTGCTCACATCAAGTGTTTTTAGAAAATATGGCTCCTGTCAATGATGGAAAGTTCACAGTTTTATATAGTGGTGCTCAAAGTCAAGTTATCCATCTAGGAGGTGGGGTGAGCTTTACTCGTTGGCAAGGTAGCAACTGCCTGACATTTCTATCATAATGTCCATTTTTCCCATTTCACCCTGCTCCTTGTTCCCCTTTCTCTCAGTGAGGTCATTCTTCACTCATAATACTTTAACAGAATCGATTGCTATCATTGAAGCTATAGGATCGTGATTTTCTAGTGTTGGAAGATCTTCTACATTCATTACTTGATATTTTTCTCTGGAAATTTTTCCTTTAGTTTGTTTTTCCTCTTTCCTCATCGTGCAGTAATTTTGTGTTTCATTTCAGCCCTTACGCTTTCCTCCTTTTACATGATCTCATTCTGCTCTATAACAACGACCCTAGAGCACAATAGTAAGTAACTAGCTCAGTAAGTGATGAGTACAGACATGGAATTCAGGATTCTTCAGCTACCCCGGCCCTGTGAAGTGAAAGGATTTCTCCTGAGGTCCTCAGCTTGGATACCATGGCAAGGAGTACCCTGAGAAAAGTTCAAAGATGGCTATCCAAATGTTTTGGTATGTACTGTAGATTGGAGCTATCGTAAATGAAAATGCTACCCTGAAGTTAGGAAGGCATCCCTCACCATACCCTCTATAGCTAAAAGCCAGGCTGTTCTTAGAGGGAGAAACAGGAGATTTATTCATCCAGTTTCTGGACCCCAACACTTGAAAGCAGCACATACATGATATTCAGGTAATCCCCCCATCGAATTTTTCACTGTTTTGCTAGGGGACAGATGATTGAGTGTTTTCAGCACCAAGCTAATTTTGTCCTATTATAATTAAACCTACAACTGTTGAATATATTCTCACCTGAACAATTAGTACATCCATGTCTTTCTCCTTTTTCTCTATCTCTTGTTATGTCTTCATCTGTAAAAAAGTTATTATTCAAGGCATACAAGGTTACATAAAATTATTGTATTGTAGTCTCCAGATAGCATGTTGGCATTTTCCCACTTAACTCAAATTTCTTTTGCTCTGTCTCAGCCCATTTCTATTGCTTTCTTCTAGAAGTAATGAAATGATTGGCTATTTATGAAAGACAAAATGACATAAAGTTATTATTTTATTAAGAAGCATTTAATGTTGGGTCCATGATTGCACATATACAGAGCAAGATCTTAGAGACACAAAGTATCAAAGTTTTGTCCTACATGATACCCATCATAATGCTGTAAATATAGACACGAAAATATATCTCGCAGGCTAGGGAGTTCGAACAAGAAATATCTTCTGCAAAGTGGAGAAAAATTGTCCTGGATACTCTGATGTCAACATATCACAAGCTAAAGTCATCTGAAAGGAGGGAACCTCAACTGGAAAAAAAAAAACTATGCCTCCACAAGACCAGGCTGTAGGTAAGTCTATGACTGTATTTTCTTAATTAATGATTGATGGGGCATTTAGTCTATTGTCTGTGCAGACACTCCTGGACTGGTAGTCCCGGGTTCTATAAGAAAACAGGGAAACAAGCCTATAAGCAGCACCCCTCTGTGTTCTCTGCATCACCTCCTACCTCCAGGTTGCCTCATGACTTTGCAACAAAAAGACAAAAAGGTTATTGTGCTCTGTGTATTTGAACTAGCAAGAATCTAAAGAGATTAATTGTTCTCGTTGTCTGTCTATGTGTGAGTGTGTACATACGAATGCAGCTGTGTTCATGTGTGTAGTCAAGAGATCATCGTGAGATGTCTTCCACTATCAGCTTCCAGTTTACTTTTTCAAGACAGAGACTCACTGAACCTTGAGCTTGCCAGCTGGCTAAAATGGCTAGCCAGAAAACTCTAGGTATCCTGTTGTCTCTACGCTTCCTGCTCTGAGATACCAGCAAATCCTCCCTAGATCATTTTTTTCACGTGGGTCCTTGGACTCTAAACTCAAGTTCTCATACTTCAGTTCAGCAAGCACTTTCCTGACCTAACTATCTCTGTGGACCCCTAAATGTAGATTATAATAATCATGATCTAACTTCAACGAATAAGCCTCGGGGTGGAGCTTCTATGGAGAGCTGGTCAAGAGTGACCGCCAAGACCTTGGGACCGAGGCTGGAAAGATGGCTCAGTGATTAAGAACATTGCCTGCTCTTCCAAGGGTCCTGAGTTCAATTCCCAGCAAACATATGGTGGCTCACAACCATCTGTAATGGGGTCTGGTGCCCTCTTCTGGCCTGCAGACATACACACAGACAGAATATTGTATACATAATAAGTAAATATATATATATAGACCCCCTCTTTAAAAAATACCTTGGGACCCTGGAAATAACATTTCCAAGCATAATTTGAAAGATTAAAGATCAGCAAAGAGGGCTGGAGAGATGGCTCAGAGGTTGAGAGCATTTCCTGTTCTTCCAAAGGTCCTGAGTTCAATTCCCAGCAACCACATGGTGGCTCACAGCCATCTGTAATGAGGTCTGGTGCCCTCTTCTGTCCTGCAGGCATATACACAGAATATTGTATACATAATAANGAATAAGCCTCGGGGTGGAGCTTCTATGGAGAGCTGGTCAAGAGTGACCGCCAAGACCTTAGGACCGAGGCTGGAAAGATGGCTCAGTGGTTAAGAACATTGCCTGCTCTTCCAAGGGTCCTGAGTTCAATTCCCAGCAACCATATGGTGGCTCACAACCATCTGTAATGAGGTCTGGTGCCCTCTTCTGGCCTGTAGACATACACACAGAACACATAGACAGAATATTGTATAATATATATATATATATATATATATATATATATATATACATACTCCCTCTTTTAAAAAAAGACCTTGGGACCTTGGGAATAACATTTCCAAGCATAATTTGAAAGAGTAAAGATCAGCAAAGACCAGAATTCTCCAAGCCACTGGTGGCCCATTTACCTAACATTTTTAGGAAATAGGAATATTTGAGTTTATATCAGTACATACGTAGAAAACTCCAGGCGAGCAACTCCCAGAACTTTGAGGCCAGCTGGATAAAGAAGACGGTTTTCAAGAATTTAGCCAAAGCTCCTGCCTTAGTGAACCTGATGAGCAACCTTAAGAGAGCCATATGCATCGTCCAGTCTCAGTTTCCCCATTTGTACACTGGGGAAACGACGTGGACCTTGTTCCTGGGCCCATTAAAAGGAAGCTCACTAGAAATGATGAGTAACTCTAGATGTAAGTGCTAAGGTTTCGTTTTCACTGACAGAGCGACCTGGGTGATGCTCACTCTCTCCCTCCCTCGCAGGAGTGAGCAGAATCACTGCTGGCTTGAACACTCTGAACTAAGATCTCATCCCATTCACAACGTGGGTTAAGGGCCCTCCAGGAACACTTTCACACTGTCTGCAGCTGCCTTTTAACCAAACTAGAAAGCAAGAGCCCTAAGAAGGACATTTAAGCCCATGCTTAACAAAGCCTAAGTAAATCTCTAGAAGGAAGAACAATACGATCTTCCTCAGCCATCTGAGAACCATGGTTTCTCCCGGCTTGTGAACACTTGGCTCAGAAAGTGTGCATTTAGCAAATTTTCCAGCAAATATTTGCTGTAAATCGACATAAGGATGAAATTCTTCTAGCTCAGAACGCTGTGGAAACAGCACCATTATACTGACGTGCAGGAACTCGTTACAGGATGGAACCAGAGGCTCAGAGCCAGCCCAGCCATGTCACAGACACAGCCAATTCTGACCAGAGACCAGGTGACAGCAGAGTAGCCGCCCCACAAACACATGAGCATCTTTCAGGGAGTACCTGGCTTTGCCTGCTCTTTGATCTCTCAGAGAAATCAGCACTAAAGACATTTTCACAGAAACAACTCTTCAGCACAGATGAAACCGTCAATTGGAATTTGGACTGGATTTTTTACTATGCGTAATTTAGAATGTTAAATATGCCCATTCTTCTAGTATTAAATATTCTTTGACTGAAGCAAGAGGTGATTCTCTTATTACTATTTCAGAACGGTAGGCCATAAGCCTACATAGGAATATGTGCCAGGAGAAGACCCTAATGGAACTTGGGTTTTATTGTTTAATAGTACCCCATAGATAAAACATGGACACTTATGATGGTTGTGCTTTCTTTCACACTTGATTTGAGCTGTTTCAGAGTTTATCAAAGGACATCTAAATGTGAGTAGTGAGAGGGGCTAGTAAATTCAGTCAAAATATTGCATACTTATGCAAAAATGTCATGATGGAACCTACA
Organism: Dicrostonyx torquatus; assembly: GCA_028555095.1. Taxonomy (NCBI): domain Eukaryota; kingdom Metazoa; phylum Chordata; class Mammalia; order Rodentia; family Cricetidae; genus Dicrostonyx; species Dicrostonyx torquatus. The sequence goes on from JAQHUG010000036.1 coordinate 8,235,367, forward strand.
ATTGGTATACACTAATTAATAAAAGTTATTCCAATTTTTATTCATGTTTACATTAGCATACGAAGTAATAGGTTTCATTATGGCATGTTTGTATATACTTAGTTTTTGCTGACTTCCTTCGCCAACGTGCTCCCGCCCTCCACACACACCTTCCACCCATTAGCACCCCCTGCTTCTGCATTAATTGCAAATGTACTCTACAATCCTCTTTTATCCTCCTCCTTTAAGACCGTATTTTCCTCTTTCTTGGTTCCTTTTCTAGTTTTATGACCCACACCCACAAACCTATACACATAAAATTAAAATATAGGACCCATATACACTGGATAGTTTTTTAATCAACTTGACACAAGCTAGAGTTATCTGGGGGGAAGAAGCACAGTGGAGAAAACACCTCCGTCAGATTGCCTGTAGGCAAGTCTGTGGGGCACTTTCATGATGACTAATGGGAATGGGCCAAGTCACCTGGTGCAGTGCCACCCCTGGGCAGAATATCCTAAGTGGTGTAAAAAAGAGCAAGCCACAGGGAGTGATCCAGTAAACAGCATTCCTCCATGGCCTCTGCTTCAACTCCTGACTCAAGTTCTTGCACTGGTTTCCCTTCATGATGAACAGTAATAAGAACATGCAAGATAAGTAAATCCATTTCCTCCCCCAAGCTACTTTTGGCTTCGGTGTTTTATAAAAGCAACAGAAAATAACCTAGGAGGCCATATGTGAAAGAAAATGTGGTATTTGCCTTTCTGATTCTATGTTACTTTGTATAACATAATAATATCTAGTTCCATCCAATTACCAACAAATGCAAAGATTTCATTTTTTACGGGGCTTGTAGATGTATGTGTATACATGTAATTGTGCATACCCTGTGCACATAAGTGCCAAAGGAAGCTACAGGGCCTCAGATCCCCTGAAACAGAACTTGCAGATAATTGTGAGTCATCTGATGTGGTGACTGGAAACGGAGCTCAGGTCCTCTGCCAAAAGCCATAAGTCAGTAAGTGCTCTTCACTGCTAAGCCATCTCTCCAACCCTATCTCATTTTTCTCTATAGTGGAATAAAATTCCATAGTATGTCTGTATCAAGTTTACTTTGCCCTTTGTCTGTTGACACATTTCTAGGCTGGTTCAAAGTCTCAGATGTGTAAAGAGAGGTGTAGTAATCACGACCTGCCAGTATACTATGATAAATATACTTATCTGAGTCATTCAACATTTAAACAGCTATTTCTAATAGAAAAAAATGGCACAACTGTACCTACCAACAATTTTCCAAGTAAGAGCTATAGATGGATAGGAATTGGACTGTGTGAGTAGGTAGATCCAGGACTCAGGCATACCACACAATATCCCTCTATTTTCAGAGTCACTTTAATTAAATCCTTTGTTTGAATTTCTTCCTCTATGAATGAGAAAAATACTATATATCATTCCTGCTTTAAGGGTTATTTTGAGGGGGATAGGATGGCATGGAAGGAAATTTCTAGTAAAGTAAGTAGTACTCCATAAGTTTAAGGGATGCTGGCGATGATGAGGGTGTGGTGCCAGTAGTGGCTCTAAGATAAAATAACTCGGAAGAAGTGACTCTGGAGAAATCCCACTGAATGAATGCAGATATTAATACTGTGCTCTAGGAAGAAATAAATATGCATGAATTATCATAAGAGGGAAGATATGAAAAAATATTTTCTTTGGGCTCTGTGTTCAATTAAAAAGATGTATCTGGCTTCTGCATGCTTTCCATAGCTAGCACACTTTCGGTCTTTGCAATTAACTTCTCAAATATTCATATTTCAATGGCATGCTGTAAAAATAATGAATTCAGAAAATTACTACGAGTGACAAGACTAAAGGAAAGCAAAACATTTTCCTTTATCCTGAGAATTTTCAAAAGGTTGAGAGTCATAGATAATAAATGTTATGTGCTCTCAGACATAATACTCTCAACTAATAAAATAATCATTTTATGGAGTCCTACTGAGTATATAAACCACACTTAAAGGAAGGCTCTATTCCCAGCAGTAGATGGCCAACACAAAATGAATTCAAGGGTATTTTGCAGATTCTTGTGTCTAATATTGCTTTGTTTGGACATTTTTATCTTACTGGCTTTCTGCTTGTATATTATAATTTTATATTTAATGTAGGTTTGTGTGTGTGTTTCTTGTACTTTTCATTCTTTTTTAAAATACAGGTTATTTGCTATTTTTATTAGCCTGATTATTTTCTAAAGAGAGACAGAAAGAAGACATAGAGTTTGATGATGGAGAAACAGGGAGGAAAAGCCATGATCAGAATCCAAGTATTAGTAAAATATTTCCATTAAAAACATGGGGAAAAGGTAATCATTTAAAGTATAATTGAACCTGTTGGTTAAACCAAGCCAAAGCTAACAGCATAATGATTTTTACTGTGATCAGATGCACAAGTGGACATGGAAGTGAAATGCATGTTCATTTCCAACAATCATGGGATAAGTGCATATGCTAACAAACACTTGCAAATTATCAATATAAACAACTTAATATAAACATATTAAATGACATGATAAAAATTTATGAAAATTTTTATTTAGTCTATCCTTTTAAAAATATTTGTCACATTTCTCTCAGTACTTTTGAAGCTATTATATGCCCTCTAACACTTATTAGAATACCATGATTTTTGTTTTATGAACTTATATTCTTCTATTCTGTACAAATAGATATATTCTTTGTGTTTTTCTATATAGCCAGGTTTCATATACTTGTAAAACACATTTTAGTGAAAACATATTCTTCTCTCATACAATATATCCTGACCACAGTTTCCCCTCCCTCCGCTCCTCCTAGCCCATTTTTTTCCCTGTCCCCGAGGTCCACTCTCCATCCATTTGCCTTCAGAAAAAGAGCAGCCCTCCAAGAGACAACAACCAAACAGGACAAAAAAGAAAATACAATAAGACAAGGCAGAAGCTGGACAAGGCAAACCCAACAGGAGAAAAAGAGTCCCAAGAACAAACAAGTGTCAAAGACATATCCACTCCCACTGTTGGAAGTCCCACAAAAGCATGAAGCTACCAACCACATATGCAGAGGACCTTTTGCAGTTCCTTACAGTGCCTGTGCTTTCTGTTTCCTTCTGGAAAATACACACTGAACTCACTTCTTCAAGACTGCACTGTTGCAAGGACAGGGAAAATATAAGGCTAGTCATTGATGCTGAGGAAGAAAAGATGGGGTCAGTCCCTCTGATCCACCTCTCCTTTGCTCTCTTCTCCCTTCCTTCTGTCATGAGAATCCTCACTAACTGTACTCCTAGCAACAAAGATAGTTAGAAAAGCACAACTCTATTTTACAAACATTTTGCCTGTTTTTTCCTTTGTATTTGAGTGTCCGTTATGTATTGCTGTAAAGCAGATCAGAACAAAACTCGGTAGTTAAAGAGAGCAAATGGTTTGCCATCCCACTGTTTCTGTGATTCAGGAAATTGCTGTGGTTTTTCTGGCTCCCTCCAACTCAAGGTCTTTCATGACATTGCCTTGAAGCTGTTGGTTACCATCTTGATGATGTTAAGACAAATGGGGCCAAAAATTGAGGGTTTTCCCATTTTTATGTTTTTGAGATTATATTTGATTACATTTCTCCCTTCCCTTTCCTCTCTCCCATATACCTCTCCCTTCTCCCCTACAAATGCATGGTCTCTTTTTTTTAATTACTTGCTATTGTGTGTGTGTTTCCTAAATATAACTTGTTCCTATCCCACGCCAAGCCTTCCTCAGTGGCCTATAGTTTTGGAGCTTCTCTCTGTCACATTTGGCATCTTTGTTATGTCAATCAATTGTTAAGATAATCATGGGCTATTGGACAAAAGACCTCAGGTTCTCACTGTGACACAGAGGTCTTGTATAGAGCTTGCAACACAACAATTTATTCTTTCTGGGCCACATAACATGCAAATGAATGTCATGAAGGCAGTACCTGCTTTCTCTAAGCTAATCTTAGAGATGACATGCCATAGCTTGGTGTATTCTATTCATTAGAAACAGGTCAGTGGGTCCAATGCCTTTTATCTTTTGGCAGGGCTTAAGTAGCCATGTCAATCATTTTGGATCCTTTGCCTGCCATAAACATTATTTCATGTCAAACATAGCACTTGTGAAATGCAAAATACTTACCTATGGGCATTAAAAACAAATAGTGTGTTTATTTATGATTTAGAAAAAGGAAATATTCACATGACCAACATAAAATAACTTTTCATAAAATAATATGAAAATAATTTTTTATAAAATAACTTTGATAAATCCATTTCTCCCAAATAATCTAATTTAGTCATATTCCAACTCATCTTACATCCACTATATCTAAAGACTAGCAAGTGCCTAAGATGTGCCTGGCACTGTTCTCGGTGCTAAAGGCCCAGAAGCAAAGGAGATAGAAGCAATTTCTAATGTTGAACTGGAAAAATTGTTTTTAATGGTTTATTTACTTGAGTATTTGGCAGAAATAAGGAAGGTTTTCTAAGTGAAAGTGTACTAAATGTGACCTTCCAAAGGTCAAAAAGTACTCCGTCACAGGTACTTTGCCTGCCTTAGACTTCATGAGTACAATGGGTTTAAAGAAAAGCAGACTAGCATCTAAAATATTAGATTGCTGGGCTTATAACAGAAAGAAAGAGGATGGAACTTACTCATATACATCTTGGGACTAGAATGATGGCTCAGTGGTTAAGAGCACTGGCTGTTCTTTTAAGCAACTTTAGTCTAATCCACAGCACCCATGTGGGGACTCACAACCATCTCTAACACCAGTCTCCAGGGATCTGATGCCCTCTTCTGGCCTCCTTGGACACTTCGCGTGCATGGTGTGTAGACAGACATACAGATAAAAGACCCAGATAAAAGTTCAAATCTTATCTAAGTGTCTATCCAGTTTCCCACTCACTCGATGTTATCTCCGTACTCAAAGCTCCAGTCCATGCAGAACAATCATCCGATTCACAAACCTGCTTCTGTATAAATCACGATAATGTTGCCGTCTCTCTTTGTCCCTCGACTTCACTAAAATCTCAAAAGACCTTGTATCCAGCTACTCTGGGTGTGACCTTAACACACCCCGCTTTTCACTGCTTTTGTCCTTGTCCTAAAGCAGCTAGCCACGTCACCAAAAAGTCGGTCTACCCTTCCACTCTCCGCTCCACACAAGACTCTGCTTTGCCACCAAGGCTGAGCCTACCTTCAAAGGCCCCGTCAGATGAGCCTTCGCTCCCTGCAACTCCTGTACTCATCTGGACTTTGATTAAGTCTCCCTTGGTCGACCACATCCTACAGGGTTGTATTTCAATTATAAAGGACCGTGACCTTCATTTACACATGGCACTTGAAACGGTGTCTGTTCCAATGGTTCTCGTTAGAAATCCCAGCATCTCCACAGATTGTTTCCTTTTCTAAAACCAGATACAGGGACACAATTTTGAAAAAAAAAAAAAAAAAGTGACCGTCACCCCTGTGAAATTACTGATTCTTTATCAGAGTTGGCTCTTAACCTAAAGCTATTTAAGAATGGTGATGATGTGATATGCTAAACAATCTTTTCACATAAGGGTGAATTCTATTTTGTTTCTCACATCCAACATGTCAGATTTCCATGGTCTATATAAAGTGCCGTGCAAGATGCATTGATGTGTGTTGACACCACACCTATCTCCCTATGGCACTGTTAGTTTAAATCATACAAATAAGCAGACCCCATGAACAATAAGACTTACAGGGATCTGAATCCCTAAAAAATTCAAAGAAAGAAAACAGAAAACATTTCTCTAAAAATTATAAAACAGACAGCACCAGAATGGAGTTACACGGGATCCATCAGGAATGCCACAGGATCAGTGTAAATGTATAGACTAGCGAGCGGTCACAGGAGCATAAATTGCTGTCGCTGGCAATTAAAGCAACCTTGTACCCTGGGGAAACTAAATGTGCTCACGGCTTCTACTGTGGTTAGTACCATACAATAAAGAGCAGCACTAGGCCTCCGGAGGGATTCTGCACAAGGTTGTAGACAGATGTTCGGAATCTTAGAGTCCAACTGGAGTGTATTTAGGTCAAGGAAGAGGGCTGAACAAGAAGAAAAAAAAGCAGAACATAAATGGGTTATGTTGGCTCCAGTAGAAGTTTCAATAGCAATTTTTCTTGACGTGCGCTTTTTGGAGAGATGTAAGATTCACACCGAACTATGGCTATTTTAAATTAGAAACTGGGGTCTACTTGGAACTACTTGAAAATATAGTGTTAGAGAATTTCAATGGTTCATTTGAAAATTGGCCTTCAAAACCAGGAATCACAATGCAAATGAGCAATGTGGGTGTTCTAAGTAAAAATGATTTCATAGTCATAGTTCAGGCAAATTAAATTTTCTTAGAAAGGTGATTCTATTTAACTTTTTGAGAAGTAGAGAAAGAGAGAGAGTGGGGAGGGTAACACAGAGACTCACATTTGGTCTCTTTCTCGAGTGCTTTCTATCTTACTTTTTGAGGCAAAGTGTCTCTCCCTGAACCTGGGCCTTGTCAGCTGCCTAGACCGGCGAGATGGTGAACGCCAGGGATTCTCTGTCTTATCCTCCTGAGTTCTGGGTCTACACACCTCACCATATTATGTGGGTGCTCAGGGACTGAACTCAGGCCCTCACGCTAGGGCAACAAGCAATTTACTGACTGAGCCTTCCCTCACCTCCTACAAGTCACTTTAGTTTTTCTACATAGTCTTCCTCTCACCAAGATCTGCTTAAGCTGATGCTTTCAGCAAAAGTGAAAGTCCATGTCACCTTATTTCTTCCAAATGATATGTGATCCTTGAGTGAGAGCAGAGGTGCAGGAGTAGACTCTCTATCAACACATTTTATATCATGGCTATAATTTTAACACTTACATAGAAAGAAACAATGTGACACTATCATGTGCCCAGATAACAAAGTTACTTAAACAGTGATGCTAGTATCTATCCTAGCAAACTTCCAGCCCTCCAGCTTACTCCATCCTATCATATCTTAACCCTGCTTTGTCTCTATAATGTGCTCTGCCACCACAGCTTGTACACATACACACTATTCATTCCAGTCTAAATCACCGTCTTGCGTTTACACACAGCATCTAACAGCCCTTCGATAGCTGGAAGACGATTGTAGTTCTAGAGTCCCCTTGACTCCGCTCCCCAAACCTCTCTATTCTTGCTCCTAAGAGAATGAGAATATGGCACCAGTTGTACCCAGGTAAGAAGGATCTTTAGAGCTTCTTAGCAATGTATAAAATATATAAAGGAGACAAATGAATGCACTCATCCTTTTTTATTCCTTCGCTGGACTAGTTTTCCTGAGTTATTTTTTCCTAGCGGAATATCACGGGACTACAAAGATGGCCAAAGTGGTCTGTTTTGAGACTAGTAAAGATGAGTGTGCATATGAACTTAGGAATATGATTAACATCATTTGATATGTGATAGACTGTAAGATGTGAAAATGACTATATGATCTGCTCATATTCTGTTGTCTGGACATCCCAACTTGGTTTACCTTCAGAATATTTTAAGTTAGTGGGCACAAAATATACATCCTACAGGCTTAAAGGCTTAAAGTATAAGGTTTGGAATTACTGAGATTAAAGACTACAAAGTTCTCATTTTTTTAAAAAAATGAAAGCATAATTAAGAGGGAAAAACCCCAATCACCAAAGTTATGGTGTTTTTCTAATTTTTTAATCCTCCATTTATGCAGCGCACTTAGTCTAATAATCTCTTTCTTTTTCTGTGATAGAAAAACTAAGGCAGGATACCCTGCCCTATGGGAAGCCCAAGGCCCTCCCCCCTCCATCTCGGTCCAAGAAGATGTGCATCCATATAGAATAGGTTCCCAAAAAGCCAATACATGCAGAAGAGATAGGTCCCAGTGCCATTATCATTGGCTT